>WAAE01015860.1:716947-947416 GCA_013400495.1 Nicator chloris | reverse complement strand
ATATATATATATTTTTTTTTTTTTTTTACACATCTGAAAAGTTCCGTTCTTTTTAAAGGAGAAGGAGCAGAGCTGCCACAAGAGGCCAGCCTTGCCTCTGGTTTTGTGAGCGCCGTGCAGGCTTTGCAGGGGCTGTGCACGCTGTCTGCGATGCTCAGCCGTGCCCAGCAGCCTGGGGTGGCACTGGGGACACTCCGGGCTTCGCCTTTGCCCTCCAGCCGTGGGCTGCCCTGGGCAGTGTCTGCAGGGACAGTGTGCAGCCATGCCGTGCAGGAGGACGTGGGTCTTAGCAGGTTACTTTGCATTTAGGGCTTGCCAGGGCTGGTACCTGGTCCCGATTTCTCCTTCCTGTGCCTGGAGGATCCCTTTTCATCCATAGCAGTTCTCCTGCCTTGGGAACGCCGTGTCCTGTTCTCCACTCTCTCTGTCCACTGTGCCCGAGGGAAGCTGTGAAGTATTTCTTCCCACGGCAGGAGCATCCGCAGCTGGTAGCAGTGTGGGAAGGCAGCAAGTAGCTCTCAGATTGTGTTGGGAGGTGCAGTGCCAGGGTGGCCTGGCTGCAGCCAGCAATTCCTTGTGGAAAATCAAGTGGAGGAGAAGCAGTGTCATTAGTGAGCAATCCTCTTAATGAGTTACTTGGATTTGGGGCTTCTCTTTCACCTTCTCTTTCCAGGTGGTGGAAACCCAGCACAAGATGTGCAGCATCATTTCCCATCCTCGCATTCCATGTCCAAGCCTTTGGGTTAGACCTGGTGCTGTTGGAGTGGTGGAAGCTTCTTGCTTTGACAGAGCTTCATATTCCCGGTGCTCAAGGGCTTCTGAAGCTGCACTTGGTGCATCAAATAGGTGCTGACATAAACTTGAGTGTATTCCCTGAGGGCACTCAGCCAGGCTGCTTCTGATTTTCTGCTGGAGTCAGGATCAATCTGATTTTGTAGGGAAGAGTTAACAATTGCTTATTAGACTGCAGTGGTGCCATGTGTTGTTTACTCATGGAGAAGCTGAGGATTGTCCCTTCGAAGTAAATATGAAAAGAGAGATGAATTCTCTCTCCCTCCACAGAGGATTGCTTGCCCAGGAGATGCTGCCTGCAGGAAACATGGTTTCTGCCATGAGGAAGAAGACAAGAACTGCACTGGCAGCAGCAGGGTCATAGCCTGAGGTGTCCTCACCACCTAGGGACTTGCCAGGAGAGCTCTGCAGGCAGGGTCAGTCAGTGCTTTCAGCCACTCATCATTTATTGAGAGGGTAAAATGTGCTGGAGAGACCATATTTGAGCACCAGGAGGACTAAAACCTGTCCCTACACCATTTTTCCCTCTGGGTTGAATTCCTGCACTTTTGAGGATGGAGTAAATGCATTTCTCCTCATCCAACCCTAATTCAGGAGGAGCACTTCAAGTCTGTGGTGTTTGTGCTATGTGCTTTCAGGCTGTGGCATCAGCTCTCGTGGTTTGACCCAGAATTTGCAGTATTTTTATCTTTCCTGAAGATCCAGGTCCTGGAGGCACATGACGACATGAACAGATGACATTTTGGTGGAGGGGAGGCTGTGTAAAGCAGCTCTTGTTGCTACGAAAACCTTGAAAACACAAACTATAAAAAGAATTCTTTAAAAAAAATTGTGAAGGAAATGAAGACCCATATTGATTTAACCTGCCCCTGGCTCTTGTCAGCACTGAGCTGCTGGCTCCTGATGCTGAATTCCCACAGCCCATCAACAGAAAAGCACAATGTCTTTCCCCAAGGTAGTGCCCTGAAGACTTTTACTTGTCTGAGAGAGCCAACGCTCCTGGAAATGAAGAAAGAACCAAGTTGTTTGTACAAGATAAATGTTAAATGGGCTCCACAAAGATTTCTGTTCATTCCACTGAAATTGTCAGAGGAGGAGAATAATTATCAGTGTCACAGTGCTGCAAGTCACTCTTGGTTTGGGAGAGAGGGAGAAATATGGTAATAAGTGGAGTTCCAATGTAGGTATAGTTGCATTTAACACTTAGGAGGAGCAATAAAGATGAAGGTTGTAATTGTATGTGCAATTTCAAAGCTCACAACATAATTTTATATCCTCAAACATCTGTTGTAGGATCAGAGCAGAGTGCCACATAACTGGCTTATTTTTATGTCTATCAGGCACCATCAGGTTTATTATAAATTCAAACTCATTTATATAAACACAACTTGGGTTGAACAACTGCACAGAGCAATGATCCTGGGGACAGTGTGTTTGGAGCAGCAGAGCTCTAGTTGGCTGTTCAGCAGCATGCTCCTACATGGCAAAACTCATGGCTCCAGAGGGAGATGGCCCTTGCAGGAAGGTGACAGTGTTTTACTTAGGAAAAACTCTTCCAGGATATCAGGGGCTGATGGAGGCTTTCATGACCTGCTTGATCAGAATTGTGAGCACACCTTGTGTTTATCTCAGTGTATTGTATTTTGGGGTAAATACACCACTAATGCTTGGCTGCAATGTGATGGCTCCTCTCCTTTCTCTCATTTTATTTTCAGTGTTAGTAGTGAAGCTGGTGGAGGAGAAGGTCTCGTGGTAGGCTTCTGCTTGGAGGACCAGAGGATTGATGAAGGACCTGGTATTAGGAAGGAATTCTTACCTGCAAGGGTGGTGAGGCCCTGGCACGTGTTGCCCTGTGGCTGCCCCATCCCTGGAAATGTCCAAAAGCAGGTTGGATAGGGCTTGGAACAACCTGGGATTGTGGAAGGTGTTCCTGCCCATGGCAAGGGTAAAATAAGATGAATTTTATGAGCTTTGTATGGGATGTGCTGTGCAGGCACCATCCAGTGTGGGCTTCCCAGGCTGCTGCTGCAGACAAAAAGGGTTTCAGAGGTTTTGGGGAGCAGCAGCACCCTCAGCTCCTCATGGATGTGCTGTTCAGGTGGATTTGTTGTTGGTTTCCCAGCTATCTCATGGTGGCATGCTGGGAACTCTTCTGGCAGCTTTGTGCCAGGCTATGGTGCCTGGGCAGGCTTTGTGCTCCCTGCACAGGTTGCCATCTCCCATGGGGTCCTTTCCCTCACCTGTGTCATGTGGCTGCCCTGTGCCTCTTACCAGCTCTCCTGGGAGACACCCTGGCCATTTGCCTTCACTGTCTGCAGAGGGAACTAATGAAATTTAGTAGAAGTCACCATCCATTTTACAGCACTAGGAATTAAATGTAATTGGAGGTGTTGATTCTAAAGGAGGCTGTATGGTTTTTTCAATGAGATGTTTCACATAAAAAAACCCAAATAAATAACCAAGGACATGCAAAAGTGGTGTGTGATGTGACCTTACCAGGGACACGCCTCTGCCCTGGCTTGATTGAACAGCTCTACCACTAATGGGTGGGAGAAGTCTGCTGGTGTTCGAGTACCTTGTTTCATCAGCAAAAGAAGGTTTTAAAAATGAAAGCAGCAGCAGAAGCTAGGGAAGCTGTTGGATTCCTGCTGCCTTCTCTCTGGAGGAGGCTGTTCCATTGCAGATCTCCTCACAGTGGGATGAGGAGGGTGGTGCTTCATCTCCTGACTCGGCTGTAAAACCTTTACTAGGCTGTAGAGACTTTCCTGACTAAAACAGCTATTGAAAGTAACTTAGTTGTCAGGAGACTATACAGTTAAAAACCAGGCCTTCAGTGGAGTTTTCAGAGGTGCAGAAACATGGTCAGTTGGAAATTACTAGTTAAAAAGACTCAGTTTGGTCATGGCTCTTCTCCTCCAGCCTAGGGAAAATATGAACCAAGAGATTCAGTAGCTGATGCTTCTGTTACCTGTGCCCTTTCCTGCCACGTGGAAATGTCACCTGTGACCAGAGGGAGTTGAACTGTGCTGGTGAGAGCCCTGGGAAGGGGAATGGCAGTGTTGGAACCTGCTCTTGGGAGCCTTGGGTTGTTTGAATGCATGAATGTCATCCTGGAAGGTGTGAGCTGGACCCTCACGGGACATTAAACATGCAGCACAGCCCTGGAGCTGTGGGGTGTGTTTTATTTGCAGGATTTATTATTCCATGGGAAGGGAATGCTGTGTGGCACCATGCCAATCCACAAGGGGCAGTCAGGCTGCTGGAGAACCCACTGCTGACCAGCAAAGGTAGGGAGGAGTAGAAATGTGCTAGGTTGATTTTTTTGATCTGAATCATTGTTTCACAGATGGCTGAGCTGGCAGATGCAGAAGTTCAGTGCTGCGGTTTGTGTGCCAGTGGTTTGGCAGCAGGTGTTCACACAAGCAGTGCAAACCTGAATGACTTGGAGGTGTCATTAGATGTTTCATCTAGTCCTGTCAAACAAGCAAAGTGACTGCAGGGGACACCCCACGGTGGCTGCTAACCCAGATGTGCCTGTGGTGCTGCCCCTGGCGTTGGTTTGGGGCTGGTTCTGCCCTGTGAGCAGCTGCCTGCCGGGCAGGGGTTCCTGCTCTGTCACTGCTGGCTGCCAGGACTGCGTGTGGGGAGTGTCAGGAGCCAGCCAGGCTTTTCACTGGGCAAATGATGTGTGGCCAGCTTGAATTCTTCAGATCAATAACTCAGTGACAGGCAGCTCGAGCACTTGGAAATAGCATTAAGCCCGACACCACTGTTTTGTGTATTGCAAGGGATCGAAGAACACCAGGGCCTGAATTGCAGAGCTCCATCACTGTGTCAGGGCTATAAGCATGAATATAAAGTGCTGTGGAAGAATGTGTGGCCTCTTTAAAAGGTGAAAAGAAAATGCTGAACACTTGGTCTTGCCAGCTGCAGGGGAATGGACAGGGGAGCTGGGACCAGTCCAGCAAAGTGCCATATCTGTTCACTTTGCCTGTCCAACAGCTGGAGGAAGGACAGGAATATAGAATGGTTTGGGTTGGAAGGGACCTTACAGATCACCAAGTTCCAACCACCTGCTGTGGGCAGGGACACTTCCAGTCCAATAGGAACTGAGGTTCCTAAACTGCCAGAGGAAGAAGCCCAGAATAGAGGATGCAATCCTTGTAGATTGCAATATCTGTTGTGAGCAGGGGGGAATTTGCTTGCCTTATGGCCAGGATCCACAGGAAACTCCTTTTCCACTCAGGCTGATAGTATTTGCTATGCAACAGAATACTGTTTAATCTCTATCTGGGATTTTTTCATCCCCCAGAAGAAACACCTGTTTTGCTCATGCTCCTGAAATCCATATGTGTGGTGAGCCAAGAACAAAGATCCCGTGGCACAAAGATGATGTAGATCTTATAGGGGTGTTCTTCTGGATTTTGTTCCAGGTCTTGCATTTAATCCAGTGTAGCTGGTTCTTATATTTAAAGAAATGTAAATTTTGAACATATTCTCTTCAAAGAACAAATAAAATTGCTGTACCTGGAATGGTTAAATTATTGTTGCAGCCTAGGGTTCCTCTCCTTCCCTTTTGCATTTTAGTTACTCTGCTGTTCTTTTAAAAGCTACCAGTGGTTTTAAAGCATCAAATTTTTGTCTTTGGGAAGCAAATGCCTAGGGAGGAATTTTAATATTGCATTTGCTAATTGCTGGGAAGTGAAAGTTAAGCAAGATAATCAGGCATTGAGTCGAGCTGGCAGATGACAGTCATTGCACACAGAAAAGTCTGGTGCCACTTGTGAGAAGGGTTAGTGTAGCAGTAGTAAAACCAGCACGATGTCATTACAGTCTTTATAGGAAAAACATTTTGGAAGCTGGCTCTGAATCCCAGTGAAGTCTGTGCAAACACTCCTGCTCACTTTTAAAGCCTGAATAAAATCTGAGATGATTGCTAAGCTACTCGTAATGCCTCCAAGGTCAGAGGAAACTCCCTGTATGGGCTTATCCATGTACAAGGAAAAAGAAAACAGTCAACCAAAAAGCCAAACTAACCCTGACGCCTGAAGAAACAGCATAATAAAAGCTTGCATAAAGAGGGAAGTTTGGGTAGTGAAATTGTGATGGGACTGTCTGTTTTCCTCATGGAAAGTGAGTGTCTCTACTGAGCTCAGCAGTTGAAATTACTGTATTGAATACATGTTGACTGGTGTTCTTGTTTTGTCTTCCAGCTCTATCTAAATGTGTATCTCTGTAACTCAATACATATGTATTTGTTTGACTTTGCAGCCTTTTAATAGATGTCATTTGCCTGTGAACAAAGGTTTTCCCCATCTCTACCATCAGCAGCCTCTGCTGACTAATCAAGATGAAGCCTTGTCCTGCTCTCGGAGCCCGAGGGGGTTTGTGCAGCTCTGTGGGGTTTTGTCATTCCTTTGGATGCTTTGCCAGTGTGTTGTGCACCTGTACAATGTCAAATACATATTGCCCACAGCAGCATTTAATAGACTTCCTGATGTCAATGGAAAGTCAATAACTCGAGATCTTAATTGCAGGACACGTCTGGGTCCTGGCTCATGGACAATATTTTCTGTGTCAAATAACTTCAGATATTTGGAACAAAACTAGAATATTGTTTTCTCTGTGGCCCTAGGAAGGAAAAATAACATTTTGAGATGCAGTGGTATAGAGTAATGTTCATTTCTTTCTGGAGAAGGAGCTGCAAGGTGGGTCCTCTTCTCAGCACAATGAAACATTTACTGAATTGTTCCAGTAAGGCAGATTTGTAGCACAAAAGGAAAAGCGTTAAAGAATTCTCATCTGTGAGATCAGAAAGGAAAAGGTGATGTATAGACAAAAATACTGATTAAAAGCTACATTCATCCTTATGAGAGGAATGCAAAATATCCTGGTGTGGCATGTTGTGTGAGGGAGTGTAACCCTTTTATGTAGTTGATTATTGAGCTAATACTGACCTTAATCAGTCTACAATTGAATGCAGAGCTAGCTGAGGCTCAAATTCTCTCCCCTGATTTTCAGAGCCCTGCACTAGAATTCATCCTGGCAATTTGTCAAACCAGGGCTGGAAATCAGCAGTTTTAAATCCCCCAAAGCTGTTTCCTTGCATGGAGGAAGGAGGGGCAGGAGTGCTGATGGCATCTGCACTTTTGGTTTACAGCTGGAATCTCAGTTAAGTGAGACCCCAGGGCAAAACTGTAAGCATAAGGTGTAAGTATGGATGCAGCTGGGCATGGCAGGGACAACAAATAGCAGAGTCCTGACCTCCAGGATAAACATTCTTTCCTTTGCATATGTACTAAATCCAGAATTTATTGTGGTTTTAAGAAAAAATAAGGTTTTCAGAGACAGCACTAACCAGAGTAAATCCAGCTGTTGATGTGGCCAGTGGTTTGGGGCTCTCGACCCTCAGCCATGATGCTGGCAGAGCTGCTCAGACCAAAAGATGGCACTATTTTTCTATTTCACTGCAAAGGAAATTCCTCTCTAAATCAGATTCATTCACTGTCCAGCCTTTCTCAAAACCACTATTTTTCTGAGGCTTTACATACAGCAAAGTCCATTATTATGAAGGCCAAATTGCTGCCAAAAAAGTCTTCAGCTAAAAAATATATGTCTATAAACTAATAACACATCATCCTGATGAAAAATAACACAGGGGAGGACTTTTTCTCAATTAAGCTTAATTATTAATGGCCAATGTTTGTTATGTTGTTGTGCTTAGTCCAAGAAACCTTGATGGAGAGAGGCAGCTCTTCAACATGAACGGTACTTCAACTGGCATTTTATAAATATTACAAAAAAAAAAAAAAGATCCCTGGAGTATTTCAAGTCCCTGTTAATATTAAAGAAGGGAAGCTGCAGGCTGAGGGAGAGGGCTCAGATGTGGGAGCAGGTGGCAGTGCTGCCATCCCCGAGGACAGGAGAGCAAAGCTCAGGGTGCCTTCAGGGGCTCCCCCAGGTGGGAGCACACAGAGCACAGCCCTGAGAGCCCTCAGCTCAAAGCAATTCAGGTGTTAGCTCAGACAGGCCCTGGGTCTTGCTGCAGGTGTACATTCCTGACCCCCAGGCCACTATAAAAGGTTCCTTCCTCTCAGCAAAAGGCAAAAGTCTCAGCCCCAGAGCCGAGCACGGGTCCCACAGCACTCCCCCCTGGTTGCCCAGCTGGATGAATTATTTAGGGTCAGCACAGGATTTAGACACTCATCATGGAGTTGCCTTTGATGCTACACTTTGGCTGCCCTTCTTCTTCCCAGGGAGAGCATCACGACACGGGGTCTGTCTGCAGCAGGGTCCTCTGGGTGTCTTGGCTCTCTGGGATATTCTGGTTGCCCGGATTCCCTGGAGAAGCAGCTGTGACATCGCATGGGTTTCCTCAGCGTGGCTGGGATAACCAATGGCAGCATTTCTGTCTCTCATAAAGTCCCTACAACTGCCTGATACGGCCCAAGAGATGAAAATTTAAAGCAGAAGGGAGTGGCAACGCCGAGCTGAGTGGTCTGAAGAGACTCCTGTTCCCTGGTGAGGTCACTTAGCCCAGCTGCTTAATTGGAGGCAATAATGCAGCACACATTTCATCTGGCAGTGTCTGTATTGCAGCTTAGCAAATAGGCTGAACAGCTCAGGAGTAGCAGAGCAGCAGACCCCAGCAAAGACAAAGGGATGAGAACAAAGTTCATTTCATTAAGAACATGCAGGAGTAAAGGAATAGAGCTTTTCAGACCAGCCTCATTAAAAGCCTAGGCAAATTAATGACATTATGGTTTATTAAATATTATTAAGCTAAGGACAAAAACCCTTCCTGCAGAATGCTCACAGCAATGGCAAAAAAGAAAAAAAGAAAAAGAAAAAATGAAAAAGAAAGACAAAAAGCTAAGAAAAACTGTGTTTTCACTTAAATGCTGCCCTGTAATGTAATCCTGAGATCTCTTGGTTTTAGCTTTTAAAACATTAGAACATTTACTAAACACAAATCTGAAATTGAAGCGTCCATGTTGAACTTGATCATTTCAGCCAAACATCTTGGGAGGTCTCATAAGTTCAGAGAAACACCAGCCAGTGAAAATATTTTCCAAGAGTTCATTTGTGGGGAAGAGTGGCAGAGATTTTTCTTTCTCCTTTTTTTTTTTTCTTGAAAGCTAATTTGCAGTGGTACATGTGCGAGAGCATGCATATTGATTTTATTAATTAAAATTAAGAATGTACAAATCTGCCTCCGTGGAGACTGCAGGGTAGGGAAAGGGAAGGTTAATCACACGTAGCATTTCCTACTTTCCATGCTCAGGATTCTCCCAGCCCTGATTGGGATGCAGAGCTCCCCCTGCCCGTCTTCTGTCTCCACACTGTGGCACACATTGCGAGGAAGGTAAAACAGAAATGAAGATCCCTTGACCAGCTGATTGCAGTACAGACCCTGGATTTGGGCACAGACCCTGGATTTGGGCACAGATCCTGGATTTGGGCACAGACCCTGGATTTGGGCACAGACCCTGGATTTGGGCACAGACCCCTTAGCAGCAATTAGAAAAGGGAGAAGTGGTTTGAGCTGCAGATGCAGACATTTCCTAAGAGCAAACCAGATATCGTGGGATTGGTTTTGGGCACAGAGGGCAGGGAACAAATCTGGTGTGAAATAAATGAGATTAATACATGTGAAATTTCATTCTTAGCTGATTCTGATTGGCAGTGCCCACTGATGTGCTGGAGTGGAAAGGCAGTGGAGAGTTTATGGCTTGTTGCTACACAAACTGATAAAGGGACCATGAGTAAGTAGTGGTTATTGTTATGTTTGCCACACAAGGACATAATTTGTGCTGAAGGCTTGGACAGGCTTTTCTTAGAGCTGACTCAGACATGAGGCTGAGATGGGATTTTCAGGTCTGTGTCCCACTGGAGTCTCCTGTATGGCCCAGTGCAAGAGAGGAATTCTGTGCTGGTGACAGGAGGGTGAAGTAGCAGGTCAAGGATGATGGAAAATAAAGCCAAAGTTCTGCTCTATCTTGACTGACTAAAAGCTGTCTGTGTGCCTGTGGGTGAAGTGAAGGAGTCCCAGTATTTGGTCAAGAGGTTAACACATCATCAAACCACAGAACACATTAAGGAGCAAACTGGTTTTCTAAGCAACCTGGTCTGGTGGAAGGTGTCCTGCCCATGGCAGGAGGGTTGGAATGAGGTGGTCTTTAAGGTCCCTTCCATCCAAAACCATTCCGTGATTGTCAGTGAAGCACCTGCTGTAGCTGCTATCTGTGTGTGCAACCTGCATCTTCAAGGGTTTCTGTCTTACAGGGGTAGCGGCCTCTCTGGTCACCTCCTGTAGAGAGGGTAAAGCTGGATGACTGCTGGATGTGGGCCACACTCGTGTTTTCCCACTTTGTCCCCAAGCCATGTGGCCTGAGGCCCAGCTGGACACACAGACTGTGCTGGACATGAGCACACAGCCAAGGGTAGGGGCTGGACTGTGACAGAGATGTCGCTTGTGCCGCTGGCTGTTACAAAGCCCAAATGAATTCTTACAGAGGCTGACAAAAATAGCCTTGTTTGCCTTCATTTCAAATCCCATGATGTAGGTGCCTGTCTTCATTTTTAGGTACCTAAATACTTCTGCAAATCTCCCTCTTAATGCTGCATGAGCTGGGGACTGATCTGGCATACCAAACTTCAGCTAAAACAGGAGTTCCTAGATCTGAGCCCTTTCTAAAATGAGAAGCAGAACGTCTCAAACATATGCTGAGGTCAAAATTGCTCATGCTAGTGAGAAAGCAAATTCAGGAGATATGCAGATTTTTTATTTTTTAATGTATTTTTAAGGGCTTTTGTTGCAGTTGTTTTTTCATTTACGCTAAAGCGAGAGGCAGAAGATATTTCTATCAGCAGTAACACATTGGGAATTGTTTGGATCAAATAATTTCACCCTTTTGTTAAATGTTGCCTTAGGAATATTATCACATGCATTGGTTATATTAGCAATCTGTTTATCCAGGTAACTGAGAGGCAAATATATCCTGCCAGCTTCTCAGGAAGACAAAGACAGAGTGGAGAGTGTTTATATGATCCTGCACAGAAATGACTTATTTATTTTGATAAGATATTACAGAAAGCCAGAAGAGAGATTGGGCATACAGCTATAAAATATTTGTCACCATGAAATAATGCCCACTTTCTGTGTCTGATGGGCTGCCTGTTGGTAGTACCAATCCAGATGTGTGGCTTGGCTAGATGGATCCTGTATCCACGTGACACCATGCCCAGATCCTGATACCCTTCTATGCTGACCCTGGGGTTGTGAGGATGCTTGAGTGGATGCAAGGGCAGCAGGTCAGGGCCTTGCTTCCTCCTTATTTCTGGGGTGTGAAGGGGGAGGCTGATCTTGTCTTGGTCAGCATTGCAGTGGCTTTGCTCAGAGGTCTGAGCAGGGTGAGGTCTGCTGGGTCACAGAGCTGGCTGTCCTTAGCCCAGGTCATTCCCACCTTGGCATCTCCACTTCGGTGAATGCAGCAGCAGGGCTGAGAGAGCTCTGCCCTTTACTTGTTAGAGTATTTTGAATGTTGCTGGAAGCAATGCAAAATGTGTTATTAAGTTTGTACCCCTTGCCCCCTCCAAAAAAAAGGAAAAAAAAAATCTCTCTAAGAATGAAAAATTGCTTAGAATTGTCAAAACAGCAATGCTACAATGCCACTTCTGCAATTACAGGGATCGTGCATGCATGAGTGATGAGACTTTTACACACATGAGAAATAAGAAAAAGGTCTTTTAAAATACAATTTAGTTTTACTTCATGATTATGTGGAACCAGGATGATGCATCACAGAGATATCCCTACGCTCCAGTATGAAATTGTTTGAACATTTATTTTTATCCAGAAGTGGTGCCTTGAGCAATTCTTCAGAATATTCAGAATTGACTAGAATTATATTAGTCACATTTTTATTATAAAGACAGTAATTTATGCAGCTGATTTTGAAGGTTTTGATTTTCATCTCTGAAGAACTGAAGGGTCAAAACATAAATTAGAGTAGCACATGGCAGTGCTGAACATGCAGGCTATGTAAGTACTAATATTAATGTTTTAGTAACCCCTTAAACAGTGTTGTGGGGATTAGAGAGTCTGTAACCCTGGAAAAAGAGGTAATGAAGTAACTGATTGTATGAAGGAATTAATAAATATCAATTAATAAATAATAAAATACTCATTCTTTTAAAAATAATTCTGGGAGCATGAGTCACAATGAAGGCTCACAACATCATAAAAGCAAAGACATCATCACTTTTTGCAGTTTTGTCTTAAGGAGTCAAACCAGCTTTTTACTCCCTGGAATGTAAAATGTCCCACACATTTTAAGAGTTACTATTTGTAAAGAACGTAAAAGGGTTTGGGTTGGGGTTTTGTTTGTTTGTTTGTTTGTTTGCAAAGAACTTCGTATGAAATGTACTGAACATCATAAGCAGGATCATTATTCTGCACACCACTGTGTAAAAGATGCAAAGTGCCTTTTGTCTGGAGTGAAACAGGCTGTACTCGCCAGCCACACCTGCTGACTCCTGAGACTGAGCCTGGAGATCCCTGCCCATGACAAAAATAATTACCCCCAACAAGAGGAGTTACAGGTAAGCCTACATTCTTGATTCTTGCACTGTGTGGAATGGCATAAAGACTTGATAGCCTAAACATTACTTGTTCTTTTTTTTTTTCTCCAAGGTGCAGGCTTGAAAATAAGAGTTTTATAGAATCATGGAATCATAGAATGGTTTGGGTTGGAGGGAACCTTAAAGAGCATCTCATCCCAGCCCCCTGCCATGGGCAGGGACACCTCCCACTAGACCAGGTTGCTCCAAACCCCATCTCACGAGCCCTTATATTAATTTTGGGTGTCTTCTTCTGGGTACCAGTGACACAAACGTGAAGACAAGGACATCTCAAAAGCACAAATTGCTTACTGACTGTATTGGATTGCTGGGTAACCATTTGCTTAGGGCAATTACCACTAATTATTTCACAGAGCTGGGAAAGCAGAAAAATAATCCATAAAGGGTGCTAGGGACACATAGTGATAATGGGATTTTACAAGTTAGACAAAAAGTACTCAGTTCTAAATGTGTCTGTAGATGTACAAAAACAGATACAGGTTTTTGTTACTTGTGATATTTCATGAAAAAAACCCCTAAATACTGCCTTGTATTGAGCATAAGATTAGGTTTTGTTGGTATTTCTTTATGGAGGAAGATCTTTTTGATAATTTAGGAAGTGTGTAAAGTGCGTCTAATTTTATTCCCCCAGATAGACACATGAGATTCTGTCTAAGCTAAAATTAGCTGAGTGTTTTTTGTCTAGACCATCTGTAGATGCAATTTTATCTTGCAGAGTACATGCACACCCAATTATAGCATGAGCATGAGCTACAGTGACTTGAGCCTCTTGATGCCTCTGAGGGGCAGGAAGGGGAAAATGCTCCCTCTCAGATCTATGGGTTGGATTTTCCCTCTCTCTTGGTCAGGGTTTCTGCTTTCTAGCCCAGCTACCTTCCTTGCCAAATGACCTGAAGTCAGGCTTATGGGGGGTTGTGACTTTCTTTTATTGTCTCTACGCTTTTCATCTGTAAAAGGAGTGTAGTGAAACTCATCTAGATCACACGGCTGCTGTGAGTATTATTAAGTTAAAAGTGGTTTTGGACTGTCAGTTGAAAGAATGTCCAAGTATTGACTGGCATTAGTTCTGGTCTTTACTCAATTTCTGTAATTAATTAAGATGGCAACTGCAACTGGGGAAGAGTTTGATCATATGAAGCTGCAAGAGCAGGGGTGGCTGAGCTGTGACCTCCACACCACACCTGCAGTCCTGCTTGTGCTCTGCCTGGCAGTTCTCCAAGGGTTGCTGGAGCTGTGGGTCACTGCTGGCCTCTGCTCTTCCCCATTCCCTCCCCCAGGGAGGGCTGTGATCTCCCACTGCCCCACTCTCTTACCCAAGGACATCCTGAGACCCACTTGATGGTTTTTGACAGCTCCTTGCTGCACAGCTGGTGCCATTGCAGAGCCAAGCAAAGTGAGAATGGGTTATTTTGCTATTAGAGCAAACCATGGGTTACTGATTGCTTTCTTTCATGTCATTTTAGCTATCCTAGAATCACGGAATGGTTTTGTCTTGGAAGGTGCCTTCAAGATCATGCAGCTCCCCCCCTCCTGCCAAGGGCTCTGACACCTTCCACTAGACCAGATTGCTCAGAGCTCTATCCCAGAGAAGCAGGAGGCTCTAGTAATTATAATATAGTAGTAATAACAATAATAATAAAAACAATGACAATGTAATGTTTTCTGCTAAACAGTATCCTAATTACTTTCAAAAGTTTGTTAACAAGCATTAATTACAGCTTTTTAAAATCATGTTTTTATAATTGGAATTCTCATTCCAATGATTCACTTTGTTGGAGTCCATTAGGAGAACAAGAAAAATCTCCTGGCTTAGTCTGTTGGTAGTGAATGGAAGGAAGCCAGTGGATTGCAATGTGTGAGGGAAACTGATCCCTGGAGAAGTGGTTTTTGCCAAGATAGAAAATACTGTTGGATGAGGTGTCTGTGGGCACTGCTCCCATATGTACAGGCATTTTGCTTGAAGCTGGCCAAACTTTGTTTACTGAGCACCGCTTTTAATGCAGTTACAGATCTCAACTGCTGTGCATCAGTGCTGGACAGAACCCTCTAATAATGATGAAAATCTGATATTTATCAGTACAAGTCTTCCATTCAAATGGACCCCCCCTGTGTTGATTCAACACATGAAGTCTTTAATCTACAGAATTACAGCTAACAACACTTTTGATCACATTGAAGTCATGATATTGTCCCGTGAATCATCTTTGCACCTTGTGCTTTGGACAGCTTAAGTTGTAGTGAAGGCACATGGCTTGTCTTGAGTGAGACAGTGACACCACCTCAAGGTGGAAAACAAAGGAAGAAGGAGCAATGCAATGAGCTGGCCTAAACAAGGGGTATCTCCTCTGTGACTATTAACTAAGATTGTTGGCTTGGTTGAGAAATCCTTGGTAGAGGGATTTAACCTCGGAAATTTGATTTCTTTGTTTGCAAACTGGGGTTTTAAACCCTGTACTTAGAGATTTAATTCAATTACTTCATATCAGGTGTTTCCTAAGTAACACAATCAGATGCTATTCATAGTCAGCATGTTGTCAGAATACTGCTACTTTCTTCAGAAGGTTATGCAAAACAGCTACGTTACCAAAATTAAGAAAGCTGAAATGTTAAAATGTGGGGATTGGTCCCAGCTCCCTGAGAACAAGACTCTGAAATGCTTTTTATAACCTCCTGCTTCACTCTCTTCATATTGACTCACATCGTTATGCAAATGCCATAAATAGCAATAAAATCAATTAAAGAGCTATTGAGTCTCATAAAAATATGTATCCATTAGTTTTCTGCTGAGGCCGTATTTCTGCTCTGCTTGCTTTTGGCCAAGGCAGAGAGGAGTCACAGCACCAGGAGCACGGGGTGCCACCTCCCACAGCCCCAGAGCCCAGGGGCCTAAAGTCCTGCTCACATCTTCTGGGCTGAGAATGCACAGCTGGGGAGGGGGCGTGTGCTGGGTGCCAGGGAGTCTGCAGAGGGGTGTTTAATAAAGGCATGGAGTGGCAGGACAAGGGGGAATGGCTGCAAACTGAGAGGTTTAGGTTTAGATCAGATATTAGGAAGAAATTCTTCCCTGTAAGAGTGGTGAGATGCTGGCACAGGTTGCCCAGGGAAGCTGGGGCTGCCGGAGCGCTGGGGAGAGTCAAAGCGATCCTGGAGGGGGCTTGGACCAACATGGTTCAGTGAAAGGTGTCTCTGCCCATGGCAGCAGGCTGGAACTGGATCTTTAATGTGCCTTCCAACCCAAATCAGTCTATGATTCTGTGATTTCCAGCCCTGCTCCAAAATCTGACCATGCAATCTCTCCTCTTCTAACCATGAAACTGCACCCCAAAGGAAGGACCTGAAACATCGGCCTGCAGGCTGCAAGACAAGCTGTTAGGGGCCACAACTGGATAGAAAATGTGGATTAAGAAGTAAGTCTTTAGTATTTGTGTTTCCTGGAGAATTGTATCCTGACTGTGCTTAGGGGTTTGTTCTGTTCCCTTCTCTGTAGTAGCTTTGTCACAGAGAGCCCTGAATAATTTCCTAGCTTTTTAGGTTTTGGTTTTACTTTCATCATGCTAGGGCAAATTCTACCTGGCAAAAAGGAGGGCTCTGCAGGATACTGTGCAGTGTCTGGGTTTTACATCACCCTGGGGAGAACTCCTGTAGCTAAAACTTCACTGCCAGGTTGGGAAGCCTAATGTCTTTTACCACAAGGACTATGTCACAACAACATAAAAGTGATGCAGCAAATCACTGCAGTGCTCTGCAGTGCAGAACTGGTGCCATTTTTCTGCAAATAAGGTTTGCATGGACCTAATTGCTGCCTGAGGTCAACAATATCCCCAGGAAATTCTTCTATTCAGTCTTACTGTGCAAAGAAAGGAAGTCTGCCTTGTCCCATCATTTTGAAAATATAGAGGTCATGATACACTAGGAAATACAACCCAAAAAAGGCAATAAAAATTAGATGAAGGGAGGTTTATGTAAAGTATGTCTGTGCCTCTAACACAAGAACCAAGTAATGTCATTCTCAGAGTGCTACTTGGAAGGAATTTTACTTGAACATGATTTAATGTAAAACTGGTGTATCTGCATTGTTGTATACTACCTTATCTTATTTGGATTTAACAAGACCTTAAAGTGAGTGTGCCAGGCCTGACCTGTCTGAAGGGTAGCTTAGGAGAAAGTGCAATTGCGCTATAAATAATTCACTTTGGTGCCTTGACTACCATCCACTACAGCCCTTTTGATACCCCATAAACTCAAATGTACCATGCTATTTCTCTCCATTTCAAACTGCTCTCCCAGGGAAAGCAAATGGAATAGCACCACCAGACCATATGCTGTGGAAACCGAGGGGCGCATGAAATTGCAGAGGTACCGACACAGGCTGGATTTTTCTGGCTGTTCAGTTCATGTGATAAAACACAGCTCCTTCCTCTACCTCTGTGTGATACGCATTGAGAAAGTTTTAATATCACAACTTCTTTGTGGGATGCAATATCATCTGGAGTGAGGAAGGAGAGTTCTCCCTGGGTGTTTTGGTGAGCAAAGAGCGTGCTGGTGCTTGTCCTTCCTCATCTGCTGCTGAAACAGGGACAAAAGGAGCCAGTCCTGCCTGATGGGCAGCTGTCCTTGGCTCAATAACTTAGGCATGATTATTTCTGAAGTCCTAGTGTTGCAGATCTGGCAGAAGCTTTTGGGAATGGTGAATGCTTCAGACAAAAGACGAAGCTCTCTTTAAAGCATTGTAGTGTCCTTTCTTATCCTACATGGTCGTGTTCTGTGACAAAATTCTGGAGATGTTAGACCCAGCTCAGTTAGTGTTACGGAAAGAGAAGGGAGAGCTCAAGTCCTGAGCTGGTGTTTGCATCAGAATCCTTTATCCATCTACATTTGGATTTAGCCAAAAAAGGGGGGCTTCACAACAGCCTGTCTGCAGAGTCCCAAAGTTATCACCATGACCTGGTTTCTCCTTCCTCTCTCCCTCCCTCCTCCCTAAAGGTTAGTGAATGGATTTTGGGCTTATGTTGGAGTGAGAGGACTCTGGCTTGTGGGCACCTTGAATTTACTGATAAGGAATCTCAAATGAGTTTTCCCCACGTTATGAAATGCATGGCACCTCTAAGGCTATTGTCCCATCTGGCAGGAGACCTGGAATCCCCACTCTGCCTTGTGCAAGCCTCCATTAAACAGTGTAAAATCGGTCTATTTATAACTCATTTTAGGGTCTAAATCTCAAGATGAAGTTGAAATGAGAAGAGCTTCCTGGAAGGCAGCCAGGATTTGTCTTGCCCTTTTCTGTTTCCTCTGGAGGAATAAAACCCTCAATTAGGACAGAAAGAGTAAGGTAGAGCGGGGTGGGAGGGGGAAGAAACAAGCTGGAGCAGGAGGGGGAGAAATGCTGCTCCTGGGACACAACCTCTTGATGAAGGTTTTACAGATAAGAGCTTGCCTTGGGGCCTGCTGTGGAGGGGACATCTTGAAGGATGATTTGGGGATTTGGTAATCAAAAAGCCCTTCCTAATCAGGCCTGATATTCCTACTCTATGGGAGAGCAGATGAGAGATGGAGGGGGGGCACGGTGGAGCTTGTGGATGGAGATATCTTGGCCTTGGGTGGGTACAGGCCGTGGTGTAGGGTGGCCACAGATATGAAAAAGAACCAGGAAAAGAACTGCATATGTAACTATCAAGGTCTCTGAAATGATGTAGTTTTATAAAAGCTGCCAAATAATGTGAACAATAGATATTATTCTCACAGCACAGAATTTTCCCACCAACTACAGATAGCCTAACTTCAATGGCTTCAATGATTTCAACCATGACTTCAACTCCTTTTTACCCTGACTTCAACTACTTCAACTTAGACTTCAGCTTAGACTTCAATAAACTTTAACTTCAATTTTAACTCCAGCCTATTTTTGCTCAAGCTTTAACTTAAGGCTCCCTGCTTAGATTACTTTTGCACCCCCTCTTTTAATGTCCCATTTCTCAGTCACATGGCACTAGTCCCAACTGTCCATTGGCCTCCCTTCTCTTAGTTCTTTTTTCCCTGATTTCTCAAGTTATTAATTATTGCTAAAATGAGGTGTGAGAGCAGAGCTCCATGTGTGTTGTTTGATGGCAAATTCCAGGTTAAGCTGAAAACAATTTCCAAACTCAAGGAGCTTCCAAATATGGCAGTGACTCAGTTTCTTGGGTTTGCACTAATTTCAGTTTAGTTTTTCACTGCAGACTGTTTTCCTCAGTTGATTCTCAAACAAGGCTCTGCCCTCCAAACCCTGAAAATCACATATTACACCACAAGACCCCTCCTCTATCACTGCAGCACTTGTATTTAATGGAATTCTCTCTGGAGTTACTAATTTGCCCTGGTTATTACTGAATAAAACCTTCTCTCACCACCAGCTCCTTCTGCTTCATTCTGCCAACAGTGGCAATCCAGTGTTTGTGAGGTGATTGCAGCTTCTGTGACCTGCAATGTGAAAAAGGCAAGGGCAGCATTGTGGAATTAAACTAAGAGGATGAATTGGGCACTGAGAAGCGAAAATGTACCTGTTTGCAAACAGTCAAGTAACCAAGAAAGGATAAAAATGAAAAAATTGGGGATTTAATAGTCTGGTGGTGTGAGCAGTATGGAGGTGAGTCTCTGTCCTCTGCTGCAGGTTCAGACTGGGCTCCACCAGGGTCCCAGGCACCTCCCTGGCTGGTGGCATGTCAAAGACCACCACAGACATCTCACCTCTGAGTGGCTGCTCTGTTGATGTCTACATCAGCTAGCTCATCTTTGGAGACTGATACCTCTAAAGGAAAGCAGACCCTGGAATGACTGGCATCCCTATAAGGGACTTGTGAATTTTGCAAAATACTCCATCCTGCTTCTGACAACAGCATCACTTTTTATCACTTTGCTTGCTTTACTGTAGCCTTCCTAGACGTTTTGGGGTCAATGGGCCTCAAATGTCCCCTGACCCAGTGTGCTTTTCTTCCACTTTGTGTCACAAGCTGTGAATGTCACATCCTTCTGTTGCAAAGTGATAAATCACTGCTGCCTTCTGACCAGGGAGACGGTGGAAGGCATGATTCATATCCTGTTGTTGCTGGCTGGCAGCAGGTTTTTGGCATGCTGAAGGAAGCAAGCTCTGTAATGGGTTAATGCCCCCTTGTTCATAAGCTTAACATTAAGCACATGCTTAATAAATTTGTCTTCTCAAAGAGGGGCCTGCAGCGAGTGACTGAGAGCTGGACTTTTCTAGGCTCTCTGCTTTCACTGACTCTTCCTATAATGCTGTGGAAAGTCATTTAAATGTCTCCAGTATGTAAGTTTACCCAACTGTAAAATTTGGTGTAATAAGGCTTGCTTACTTTACAGCTGAGGTTTAATTCAATAATGTTTGTTGTGAGTGTCAGATCTCGTCTAGGAGGTATAATAGGAAAGGTGTTATAAATGGGCAGCATGGAGAGATGTCCATTAGCAAAGTCATTCTTATAAGAAAAATCTTGCTGGAACAGAACACAGAAATCAAACAGCAGCTGACAAAAGCAGATAATGATCTTGCCTGTAAAACGTAACCTTTCAGATAATGAGATCTAGGTGTTAGGAATGGGGTGGATGTGACAGAATGACAAGTGTCACTAACTGTCTGGAACCAGTCTGTGTGCCAAACACAGCCCCCACCCCACCAGTGTCACTGTTGGGACACCTGCCTGTCACCTGCCCTGCCCTTTGGCCTCTGCACTCCTTCAGGTCAACACGGCAGGAGGACTCTGCAGGGGAAAGCAGAAACCACATGTGGGTTGGGAAATCTGCCTGCTGCACACTCATCTAGACCCCAAACAGGCCAATAAGAGCAAATCACTTATTTTAGCTCAGCTGCCCTCCGGCAGCTTTGTTATGCTGGGCAGCCCTGTTGAGCAGTGTATGTAGTTTGTTTTAAGTGCACATTTATCACCTTCATGGGTGATTTAGAATATGCAGCACATTCAAAGAATAAGGAACGTGGTTTGTCCTGCCATAAAGGTTTTTTGTTTGTGTTTGTGTTCTGAGTGCCTGTTCTCTGCAGAGTGAGTCGCTGGGGTGGTTGTGGGAGGAGGTGTTTTGCTGAAGGCTGTTGGTTTTTATTAAACTCCTCTGTGTTATGTTAAAGGCTGGAGGACAAGCTGGGCACTGTCTTGCTTGGCATGTGGAAAAATTCATTGCCTGAAGGTGCCAAAAGTCCAAAAAGTGGTAGTAATAGGGTGATGAGGGATAAATTGCTCTGAATATAGATGACAACAGAAAAAGGCCAGCTGTGGGCAGTGTGCACTGGGTGAAATCCAGCCGTGTCACACCCAGAATCTGGTTCCAGCAGGGACAGGCAAATGTTATGGAGTGGTTGGCGTAGCCATCCTTGCTTTTCTTCATCACTCAGGTGTAATCATTAATCTAAATAATCTAACTAATGGTATGAGAACCCAATTTTGACTGTACCAGGGATGGTGTGGAACTAATGCTGTGCAAGCTAACATGTCTCCCCAGGATTGCTGCCTGCAGAAGCAAAAGCTCTATCAAATGCTTTAACCAAAGAGGTTCCATCTCTAATTTGGCCAACAATTACTTTGTAACATGGAAACCCTGAGGCCAAGGTCTTTCTTATCCTCCAACACCCTGTGGCTTTCCTACCTCAGGTGTTTTCTTTGTTTGCCTGGTTTCACAAACAAAATTGCCTCAGTCCAGGTGAGTATTTTAGATTTATTTGTGAACCACATGGTGTTCAAATCACTTGGTGTGATTTGTAGTAATGTCCATAATCTGTAGTTGTTTAAATTATAATTATCAGATCAATCAGACAGTCTGGAAAAGGTGCTCCAGGAGAAAAAACTCCTTCTGGTTCTGCTTTTCCAATGAACTCAACAGCTGCTTGCACTTACTGTATATTGCAGTCATTTTTTTGAGTTTTATGTTTCATGCTTCCACTACATAGCTCTTTGTTTTCAGTGCTAGGAAAATGTAGCCCACTTCTCAAAAAACTAAGGGCTTCTAAGGGCTCCAATTAAATCTGCCTTTCGAAATAATTCAATTAAATCTGACTTTCACAATAATTTCCCCTACTAAGGGTCACATCCTCTGCTTGTCTTTCTCAGCCTCTCCACAGTGGAGAGATCTGCTGGGAAAGAACTGTACCACTGCTTTTGACAGTTGTCATGTTCCTCTTATAAGTGTCTCCTGTGTATATTAATCTTCTCATTGCATGTGGACACAAGCCAGGGACTCGGTGCCTGGGATGGAGAGGGGAGTTCCCCTGTGCTGGGCTTTGCACAGGGCTGTGTTGGGGACGTTGCAGAGACTCCTGAAAGCTGCTGCCCGGGGACATGCTGAAGGGCTGGGCTCAAATGTGCCTGACAGATCCTTCAGCCAAGCCTCCCTCTCACACACACCGTGGGTAGGATAAAAGACAGTAAGTGGATAAGAGAAGGACAGGCTAAATAAGCAGACAAAAATAACAAGTTTAAATTTAGCCAGGGCTCAGATTTCAATCTGAGAGCATGATGCATTTCATTGCGTTAAAGGGCAAGGGATAGAACAGGTCTCATCTCTTTCACAAGTGTAGCACGCTGGACATGGAGCTCAGTCAGCAGCCCCTCTGGTGTGAGGAGAGGGCTGGGCCAGCAGGGCCCTTTAGTGACACAAAGACCCAGAACTGGGCTGTGGCTGCAGGGACCCGGCACACGTGAGTCCTGCCCTCTGGGGATGATGCTGATGGTGCCATGAAGGAGGAGCCTCAGCTGTGTCCGCAGGCAGAAAGCAAACGGGAATGCCTGGCTGTGCCAGAGGCATGGTGCCCAGCCAGACTGATTCCCAAGAGATGGCTTAAAACTGGAGATGAATCAAAGGTCTTGGAGTTCAGGAATGGGCTGAATAATATTGCTGCTAAAGGGAACACCACAGAGCTCTGCCCAACAATTCCTTATGCTGTTTCTCTCAACACTTTACTTCTACCATGGCAATCTGTTTAAAGGTGCTGCTGCTTCTTGTGCTTTCTCCCTCCTTATTTATTTTGAATGTTGCCTAATGTTTATCTCACTATCCAACTGACTTTTCACTTTTGCTTTTTGTCTTAAGACAATCTCTGGATTCACTTTGTCCTTTGTGAGTGGTGCTGGAGAGCCCACGCGTGCATCCCGGTCTGTCTGTGCTGTTCATCCTGTTCCGTGGGAGCACGGAGGAGCCTTCAGCTGCCAGCCCAGCTCTTTCCTCTTCCCAGCCTGGCAGGGACCAGCAATGCCCATGAGCAGGTTGTCAGAGGTGAAACACAAACTTTTTTGCACTCTCTGGAAGTGTTAATGAACCTTGTAAAGCAAAAGCTCAGTGAAGTATATCGAGCCCCAGCTGTTCTCCGTGGGGAAGATAACCTGGCAGAAATAGCATTGCTATTTGCTGAAAGATTCTTCCATTTCTAAGCTGGTGTGGATATATAGGAGGTGATTGCAGAGGGAGATGCTTGCAAAGGGATTGCTACCCTTGGAGCACTAGGTTCCTTCCAACACGGTGAGGTTTCCTTTTAAAAATGTCGTATTTTCTCTCTTTCTCTTATTTTTCTTTTAAACCCCTATTCCTAGTCACTGCCCTCAATCCTCCTCCAGTATCCTTTCTGATGTGCAGGAGGGGAACCCAGTTTTATCCACCCCAGGGAGGCATACTCACAGAAACACAGAATGGGCCAGGTTGGAAGGGAGCACAGTGGATCCTCTGGTTCATCCTCCCTGCTCAGGCAGGGCCTCCCTGGGGCACCCTGCACAGAATTGCAGCCAGAGGGTTCTGCACTATCTCCAGTGAGGCAGAGTCCACAACTGCTCTTCCCACAGTGAGATTTTGGAACCAGTTTGTTAGTCTTTACTGGGCAGCATCAGGTTTCCAGCAGGGCATCTCAGTGCGCTTCTGCAGAAACTCGGAATTTGTTCCCTCCCTTGATTGCCTAGAGCTGACATAAACACTGTAGCTGACATTTTTGAAGTGATCATAGAGAGCACTTGGAGCTGAGCTGAAGGGCAAGGATAATATCCACTGCAGCAGAGGATGCTGCCAGGTGCAGATGGCAAGTCCTAGGACAAAGGCAAAATGAAAGAGAGGAATGGAGTGACACTAAAAGGGAAAATCTCTCTATTTTGAAGTCAGTAACAGAAATGTTAAGGCAAAGCAGCCTCTCTGAGTTAGTTATTAATAACCTATAAATGACCATGAATTGACACTTCTAGCCTGGCTGCTTGCAGCTCTCATGGTGAGTATGTGTTGCCTAAGTTAAGATGGACATCTTTATTTAAGTTACAGCAAAGAGGCAGGGTTATGCTCTTACAAGCTACCCACTAGTTCAATTGTTCAAACATGAAATTTTGTTGCTTCACTCTAATACTTAAGACAACAGGAAGACCTTTAATTCTTAGAGGAAAAAAAAGTTCCAGCTTTTTATAAAATACTTTTGGCATCACAAAAGATCTACTATCATCAGTTATTTGTTTATAGTTATGAATTGTAATTGTTGCAATTTTTACATTGGATATTTCTGGAGAAATAG
Organism: Nicator chloris; assembly: GCA_013400495.1. Taxonomy (NCBI): domain Eukaryota; kingdom Metazoa; phylum Chordata; class Aves; order Passeriformes; family Pycnonotidae; genus Nicator; species Nicator chloris. The sequence continues at coordinate 923,448 of WAAE01015860.1, read as the reverse complement.
AAGATAAGATATTTCTTTCTGATTCTGTTTTGTTTTAGTAAATTGCAAGTTATGATTTAAGTTTCTGCATTCAGATTTATTTCTGTCTCCTATTGGGATAATATAATCAACAATAACTACTATTGCTTTCATTTTTAAGAGAGGACTGATGAACCAGCTCAGCTACATGTCCTGTATGAAGTAGAATTAAATACATATTTTAAATACATTTTTTGATAGTTCCTTTTCTTTTTTCTTTAACAGCAAAAGGATATTGTTTTGTACAAGAACCAAAGATGAGAAATCCCAAAGGTGAATTTCTCGCTGTACAAATTCCCAGGCAATAAATGAACGAATACCTTTTAAGTGAGGATGAATTCTAATCTTCTGCAGGTGAAGTGCCCATAGACTTGTCATGAGACTGAAAAAGGCATCTATGTCCTTCATCTGATGAAATCTTACATAATATCTGACTGGGTATCACTAGATGGGCTTCAACACATCTTGAATGTATTTGATGGCCCATATGTTTAAAATTTACTCATGTAGCCATATGTTGAAAACTTCCCCAAATGCTGCTACTCCTTATTTTTAGGCTGTTTTTAAGTTTTAAGAAAATGACAGTCTAATGGTGTGACCCCTGTTACTCCAGACTGTGCCAAACATATTGTAGTCAGCTACTCCACAGTGACCCTAAAGAAATGGAAAGTGTAGGAGTGAATGTTAGGGAGGCAGAGAGAGAAGCCTGGCAAGTGGCTGCAGGCAGGAAAATGAAGACAAGTGTTTGGAAGGTGTTGTGATTATTAGCTTTCTCTTTTCTTGGTAATAATTGTGCAAAAATTTTAATTCAGAAAGGGAGGATATTATAATGGATAAGCAAACTGTAATCTCTCTGTATAAAATGTTGCAGATCATCAGCATACAACTCTCTCCATATGCACACCACTATAATGTTATATTCTCATCTTTAGGGCTCGTTCATGCTCTTGCATGAATTAAGTCTCTTTCTGTAGAAATGATTAGATTATGGACCGCTTTTAAGGTTATCACCTTCCTTTTGAACAAAGCAGATTTGAGGTGAAACTCGGAAATTATCAGTTGTCACTTCCAAAGTGCCATTCACTGGTGAGCCATGCTGGACCAATTGCAAGACAAGCAGATAAATAGGTGGTAGGAGCTCCCTCCCACACCTGCATGTGCTTGCAGTGGCTACTGAAGCTGAATGAATAATGCAAAAACAGTGTGTCTTTTCTTCTTTTTCTGCTCAAGAATACAAAATATGCACACGCTGGGTTGGAAATGCCATTTTCCTCATCTCTCTGTGCAAGTACCGAGCAACTTACACTGAAACTGAAAGGCAGCAACACAAAAGTGTGCAAAGGAAATCACTTTCTGAACTCAAATATATTAGAATATAAACCATGGCAATGTAAAATGTCTAATCCCTCTATCAGTGCTGAGTCTTTAGTCTAAATGCTAAGTGGAAATGCTGTGTGCAGAATTTAGACTGGGGACTTGCACCTGATAGGGGATTACCTATCTGATAAGACAGAGAAATAACCAGTGTTACTAGGGTTAACAGTTGGAAAAACTTTCTGGAGGGAGATTTAAAAGCTTGTGCTTCAGAATCTCAATCAGTATTTGTCCGGGTCTGGGGCAAGCAAACAGACAATCAGAGAACAGTTTGGGTTGGAAAGGACCTTAAAACTTATCTAATTCCAACACCCTGCCATGGGCAGGGATACCTTCCACTACACCAAGTTGATCCAAGCCCAGTCCAACCTGGCCTTGGACGCTTCCAAGAATCCAAGGGCACCCACAGCTTCTCTGGGCACCCTGTGCCAGGGCCCTCTGTCACTGTGAAGCCATTACCCCTTGCCTTGTACTGCAGGCCCCTGACAAACTTCACTACAGCACAGACACAGTACCTGGCTAATGGCCTTGGTTCAAGTGGGACATCAACTGCAAGGCTGATTAAACGAGGTTTAATACAGCAATCAGGTGATGGTTGGGTGTACTGTGCTCTCTGTGCCCTCTGCACCCACCCCAGAGAACCAACTCTCTGTTTCTGTGTCTGTCTGACTAAAGCAGTCTGAAGGTAATTTTTCAGGAGTGAGTTAGAGCCACCACAGCACAATTAGCACACTGCCACAACATATCAAGGCCTGCAATGTGTTAAATATTTTGCAGTTTTTCTGCCAGTAACAAAGTTAATGTCAAAATACATGTTTTTGATGCTTAGGCACATTTCAAACACTCGCCATCAGACTGATACATCTGAACAAACAGAGAAAATTAATTTATAGAGCCGTTAGCAGAAATGTTTGGGAAACATAAAACATGATTTATCTGCCATTTCCTATAGCAGAGTGAAGCTCTACATGTTCTCTGCTGTCCTGCTTTGTCCTGGCCATACCCCATGGCTCCCTGGGGCTTGGCTGGCCAGGACCTGAGTGTACTGCCCACTTCTGGCAAAACTGGGAAAAAATTTACTTTTAAATTCAAGTCATAATTTATAGGCAATCCTAAGAGGCTTTGGGGACTCTTCTGGGGTTAGCAGCTTCAAAATGCCCAGCATCAAATTATATTCCATTTAACTCCATTAATATCAGTCAAACTATTTAAAGGACAGGTTTTGTTGGTGGTTTAGATTTTTATGCTGTAAAAACACTATTCAGACATCTCTAACAAAGAAAAAAGTCGTTTCAGCTCCTGCTGCAGGTGAATATCTGTCATTTGAAGATCCATCCTGTGATGAAACTCTGGCCAGTGACGGAGCAGGTCAGTCCAAGTGTCACCACTCAACATGTCCAACAACCTAAAATCAGTGCTGTTCTCCCTCAAAGAGCTGGCTTAAGGGTCTGTAGCTCTGCAGGTACCTTTGGAAATGAGGGCTCTGACCATAAGGGCAGAGGGAAAGAGAGAAGGGGCTGGGAGGTGGAGGTGGGACAGGAACCCTCCTTCCTCCTTGCTCTTGTGATGCATGGATCAGCTGGGTGCATGTTATTTTGGGTGAGAGCTGTTTAAGATTTGCTCTATTGATCTGAAGGCAATTTTTTTTCTCAGTCTCAGACCTGAGGGAAAATCCAATGCGAGAAGTTGTGCTGGGAATCATACAGTGGAATAAAGGTGGGGGGGTGTATTTACACAACTCCTGAAAACCCTTTTTGGCTTCACACAGAGTTTGAGTTGAGAATAGCCCCCCCAGACAGTAGCTTTGATTTTATACCTTGGGTAGGCACCACAGTGCAGCAGGAGCTCACCTGAACCCAGAAGAGATTTTGCAGCAACTGCTTGCCCTGGGGGTGCTCTGCAGTTCCCCTGCTCATGTGCCATGAGGTTTGCTCCTCAGGGCTCTGGGAGCTCTGCCCATCATAGGCTTCCCTGCTTGGTCCCTGGAAAGTCGAGTCCTTTCATGTCTCTGGCTCAGTTTTCTCAGCCACAGGACTACCTAGTACCTCTTGGATAAGGTTAATGCAGCATCAGGAGGAGCTTCCCAGTGCCCTGAGATGAGTGGTGCCACACAAGTGCCAAGTGCTTTTATATAATAAAGCACTTAGTTATTAAGTGTGCCTCTCAGAGAAGAAAATCCATGAGGAACTCTGCAGTGGAGAGGGCACTTGGTTTTCTATTGCTGTCAGTGCTCAGTGAATACCCTGGAGAACTGTTTGAAACGAGTGTGGTGTCTTCCAGGGAGATCAGGGTACTTCCAGAGGGGTTTTTCTCAGAAACTTGTGAAGCTGCTGTTTCTATAGCTTTTGACAGCTTATAGCTTTCTCTATTTCTGTCATAATCATTCATCAGGTTTTGTCAAACTGTTCCAATTGCTATAGCAACTCTAATGAAATCTTGCTCTCTAAATAGCCACGCCAATTTTATCAGGTCAGAATCTGCCCTTTCCAACTAATTTGCTACCTTTTGAATGTACTTTTTCCTCGGTAGAGAGTGTGCAATGAGAAGCAGTCCAAAATTATTAACCTCAATTTTTTTTTCTCTTTTCAACTTAAACCAAATGTAGGATTTTTTTTGTAAATCATGTGTATAGTCCACTAGTGTTTGTGGAAAGACAAACCCTCTGGAGAAGCAAGCCAAAGCCTGTCTCTTGTTCCTGTGATGCTCTTGCTGGCTGACCTGAGGATTTGGAGCAAGGCAGTGAAAATTCACCATCATTACAATCCAGCACGTGCAAGATTTCTTTGCAATGCCCAATAAATCCAGGGAGAGGATGTAGTGTGTATTTTATGATAAAATCTCTACTATTTCACTGCAGTAAGACCTGATCTGGCTTGAGTTCAAGACCCCAACAAGGCAGTCTATATTATATTTGCAGCACCCTGAGGCACTTTGTCACCCCTTTCCTGTGGAAGTCCAAGACAGAATTTTGCAGCACCTTTGCTGGCATGTGAGCGGGTCTATAATTGAATAGTAAAGGTCTCTTTTTACTGCTTTCCTTCTGGAATAATATCTCCTGTGCAAAAGCAAGATTTTCTTCCAGTTTCTGCCAATGAATGAGCTCTCTAGGTTGTTAAATTTAAAATAATTTTTTAAAGTTTATGAGTTGGAAGGAATAAGATGAAAGTAAAAGATGAGTGGCACGCTCTGCCCCGAGTTTCAGCTGCGGCTAAACAGCATCCACAGATATTCCCCAATATTGGTCAGAGATGAAATTATTCTCTTTGGCTGGACAAAGAGTTTTTTTGCTAAATGAATGACTGAAGCCATGCCTATAAATGACAGCACCTTAATAATAAAACCACCATATTTCACAAGTTTTGAGCAGAAAGCAGGGAAATGTGGAATGAATTCAGCAGCTGAAATAGTCTGCCTGATGTGTATTAAGGTACTTTGAAAGGGTATTGTGAAACTTCCATTATATCTTCCTACATTTTACATGAGCAGGCACCTTCCTCTTGCCTAGCTTGTATATGTTTCTCCACAAAAGGAAATGAAAAAACTTTTTCCTTGCTATTGGAGAAAAATGGTCAAACACCCTCTGAGACAGCAGCTATGTCCCCAAATCAGAAAACTGCCTAATAAGCACAATGCTATGAAGTCTGGGCTAAAGTACAGTTTTCATTTTGCTTGCAGACTCTCATCAACTTCAGCACTGGAGTTTCATTAGGGATGGAATTTTTGAAGATATTCAAGGAATGGAGAGGAGGCAGAGACCCAGGTTTTGCTAATACACCGTGCATGTTTGATGCTTCAGGTTTCCCCCTGCTGCTCGTGTGCTGTGCTGCCCTGGATGCCTTGCTCCCACAGCTTTGGTGGTACTTTGTGTTGCTTGTGTGCCCTCTGTCCCCTGTGCTGGCAGAAGACTCGGCACAGTCGTTTGGGAGTGGTGCTTCAGGCTGGATATTAGGAAAAATTTCTGTATGGAAAGACTGATTAAGCATTGGAACAAGCTCCCTAGGAAAACAGAGGAGTCACCATTCCTACAGGTGTCCAAAAACTGAGCAGAGATGGCAATTTGTGATACAGTTTAGTGGGCAAAGTGGTACTTCATCAAAGGTTGAACTTGATGATCTTGGAGATCCTTTCCAACCGGAATGATTCTATGATTCACCTACCCAGAGGGTGGCATAACCCAAAGGCCATTGCCATCCTCGGTAGAATCTTGCCCTCTCAAACAGGCATGAGGAGTTTGGGAGGCAGGAGCAAGACTCACTTTATAATGGTAAAGCACAATCAGAATGCAGCAGGACTCAATAACAGCAGCCAAGCTGGGCTGGAGAAGCCAAGGGATGTGGGGAACCTGGTGGAAATGAGGAGTCTCTCTCCTGACAGCAAGAACCCCTCCAGCTGATAACCTTGATGAGGCTGCCCCAACAGCACTCACTTGGCTGCAGCTGTTTTTAATTTCTTCCACTCTGCTGAGATTTCCATCACTCACCCACACACCCTGTATTTAACCAGCATGCAGAGCTTTCTGGAGATCAAGATTTTTATTGCTCTGGGGATGCACCATGTAAATACCACCCAGCCAAAGTCTGACTCTGCTGGAAGTGGTGCATTTGTAGGAAGATGGTGCAGGTGAACATATGTATTTTGTAGAAGTCCACAGCTTAAGAATTGCCAAAATCATTATTATTTTACATTGCAGACTGGTAGCAACCCATCAAATGAAAGGTGAAGGCTGGAGGCAGGGGGGCTCAGATTTCTCTGTGAGAGCAGATGCAGAGAGAAAGGTCTGCAGGGCAAAGTCTGGAGGATTGTGTCAGAAATCAAAGCAGGGTCTGATTAAAGGGGGAATATTTTGATGCTGGGGGGATTTAAGTATAAGAGATAACAAAAAGCCAAAAAAATTTCCAGAAGCAATGTACGGATTGAAATGATGATACTTTTGTGACTGGAAAACATGGTCTGCAGTGGAAGACAAGAATCTGATTCCAACACCAGGGGGTTGGCAGGGCCACAATGATTGGCATGGTTAAGTCAAACTTTGGAATTCTTCTCAGAACACCACACTGCCTTAAATTCTTTTTTCTCTACTCGTGTGTTCAATTAGAAATTTGTTCACTAAGTATTGTATAATAATCCCATGTCACCTCAGAGTCTTCCAGGAATATGCTGGTACTTGGGAACTTTGCTTCCCTGTGTTAGGGAATTTGGATTCCTTTCCTAAGTTTCCTGAGCTTATTATATATTTAATAAGCTGCTCCAGCTGACTACCTCATCTGAAATTTCTGCAGTTAGCTAATGCTGCTCTGCTTTAGCTTCTTTCTGCTGATCTTGACAACCAACCTGCTCATATCACTTAAATCACTAACCCCATGAAATAACTCAGGGTTGCTCTCTAGAGTACATCAAAAAACCCCAAACAAAACCCTCATCTAAATTGTAATATAATTTCTCAATCACAGAGAACAGTTTTATATTAAATTTTAGCTATGGGGAAAGAAAAAGCCCAAACCTCTCAATTTCACTCATAAAAATCTTTTTAGTTGTGAATTTTCAGGAAATGCTGTCTAATTCAATGCATTCATGATGTTAAATTACCATTTACCTGTAACTCTTCTGTTACTCACAGCCATTAAATCTTCCTCAGCCTATGCCCTCCTCCTCTGGGAAGAGGGTGATAGCATTTCTTCCTCTCCAACCAGAAAGCAATAATTTCTTCTTCCCAGCATTTTTTTTTTTCTGAGAAAGGCACTACAGAGGAATTGAGACATCTCCAGCATTGAAGATTACTTGAAAATAAATTTTTTGCTGGCTAGAATAATTCCCTTGGCATTTTCCTTTTGCCAAACCACATTTACATTTCTAGTCTTATTTAGCTAGAATTTTTCCCACATCTGTTGCAAGAAATTAAGAGTTCACATTCTGGAAACTGTGTTTCTGGAGATAACTTCTGAAACTAGGAACATCTTCCCAGAAAGGAGGGCTCTCCCCTGCACACCCTCTGTCTCTCCAGGAATCCTTTGGGATGTAAAAACAGTCTGGGGCAAGTTTCTCACCATCAGGATTTCAAGGAAGTTGGGTTCAGCTTCTTTTTTCTTCTTAAGTGTCAGCAGCTGAGCACAGATGTCTGGATTGGCAACAATTCTGAACCCAATTAACCCAGTTAATGGCACTACAGCCCTCCATGAAGTGACAGATTATTGCAAGCAGACACGGCACAGCCACTCACCCCTGTCGCGTGCCCTTGTGTCACTGACAAAGTAAGTGGAGGTAGGAGCCACCAAGTGATTAACTGTTATAATATTGTTAATTAAGCACCACCAGGAAGTTTGCCAGAAAAACAGAACTAATCTTCATCTGTTTCTCTATCCTATGTTTGGCAATATGTCCCTAAAACAGTCTCAGTCCAGTGTCTGGGCAGCAACTTCGGAAGATGTGAACATGAAGCAAGATGAAAGGTTCAGGAGGGGTAACCCTGGCATGGGGCATTCACAGAAATGAATGTGTGACAAATTCAAATCAAATAGCTCAAAAATGTCACTGGGCCACCCATTTCTGCATCCCTGTGAAGATGGGTCTCGTGGATTTTAGACCAGGACAGCAAGCTGGAGCAGCCAGGAGTTGTAACCTGTCTGGGCTAGACAACTTGAGGTGTGCTGATTTGCAAGATTACACTTACAACCTGCTATTGCAAGCCAGTGAATGCTTTCTCAGTTTCACAAGGACTGCACAAAGTAGGTGAAAGCAAATAGCTGATTTTTTTTGGTAGGTCTTCCTGCAATCCCCTCTGTCTCTTCTATCTGGTCAACAACAACTGCAGCTTATGTGTGTTACTGATGGATCCCTGCAGTTTTACACAAGTGGTTCATATAATTTTCCCCAGATTAACCAGCTCAGGACTCCTGCCACCCTATTCACTAGTTCAATTTCTCCCTGGAATTAAACGACTTCTTTTTTTTCTGTGCTGTAGCATGAGGCCCATTTTCCTGGGGGTTAACCTGAGCAGTGGAGTGTTGTGAGGAATGGCACAGTTAGGGAGCAAACTGCTGTTTCAGAAAGAAATGTTAAAGCTGTATTTCAGAGGAGATTTTAAGAAAACTACAGATAATATCCTGGCCTGTATTATCCATTCAGATAAAATTGAGTATAATCCTACCCCTATCGCTACACCACTAAATGTATTTAAAGGAAGAGATTTATTTCCCCTCTTATTATCCTTCTTTTCTCCTTTCCTCTTGTGCTCCATGCTACTTAGAAGTTCAGAAATGAATAGTTTAGCAAGAAACTTCTGCTCTCCCCCTCATCTCTGGGAAATTTCTGGGGTGATGTTCATGTATTTCAATGGTTCCTTCCCTCTACCATTCAGGACTTCAGGGATCTGTTTTGTAGGCAGGCTTTAAAGGTTACTCCCTTTAGTACCTTAATACCTCTTACTCTAAGGTTATTCTGCCATTTTTCTCTTAGAAGTCTTCAATTTTTGTTTTAAATTACAAATACCTCTTCTAGTCCTTTTGAAGAGACCTCATCATTTTGCCCTGCTTTTCCAGCTCTTTGTGTTACCACATCCCATTTTGATCACAGCTAACAACAGCAATTATTACAAATTCTTTCGATGTTCTGCTAGTTTACAACCAGCCATGAGTGTTAGCCACGGTCAAGTAGGTCTTTCTGCATCTTCATCAAAATTCAGGCTGGACTCTATTCTTGGTATTTTGAATAATTTTTTTTTTGAATACCTGAGAAATTGAACCTTGCCAGGACAATAATGCTCATTATGTAGATTCTAATCCAGAACAGGCAGTATAATTTGGATTTTGAGCTGACAATTTTCTCTGATTCTCTGCCTTCAGGACAGCATGACCCACCACTTCCTGCTGAACTGAGATCTCTGTATTACTTATCCCTGTGAAAAGGGCAGAATGTAATAAATTTAATATTTGAATTTGTGGTTTGTTGCTTAGTTACATACGTCATGAAGGAAAAGCAGTAATATTGCATGATTTATGTAACTAACTCACAGCCCAAATATTAAGGCTTGAACATTGACTATGCATGCCATGTTTACATGAGCTATTATCTACGGGGGGAATGTCAAGAATAAATTCAACATCTTCTCTTGAACATTTTAAAGCAAATAAATTATAAGTTAGTCTGAATACTTGGCTGTGTTTTATGATTAAATCTCAAAGTGTCGTTGTACGTAGGGTAACTCTTGGCTTGGAATTTTCTCACCATGGTGACGGGCAGATTCTGCTCTCTGAATTCTGCATATTAGAGTGAGAGTCTGTACAGGGACAACGTGTTCTTTAGGAAGGGAAAGGATTAACTATTGAAGTAAAATGCCTTCGGTTCCTCAGGGAACAGTGGAAATGCATTTCTCCTTGTACCCAGTACAAAATATCCAGGACAATAGGAGAGGCTTTTCTCCAGAGGAGCATATACTTGGGAAGCTGAAAAAGAAATGCTTTCACCATGACAAATGTACAGCAACACTTAAAAAGTACTGTCTCCTGAAATAAGGAGATTTGCAGAATAAAGAGCAAACACATTTTCTAATTTCTTTGGATGAAAAGGTACCACGATTTTAAATTTCAATCGAATGTGATGAATACTTCTTTTTAAGAAATAATCTATAAATTGAAAAGATTTATCAATTCCCCTAAAATGTACACTTTCCCATAATGTGCCAGGCAGTCTGTTCTGAGCAGTCATCAGAGACAGCTGAGCTGCTCTTTTGTGTCCTTTTTGCAGTCTTGCTGTAGTCCAAGAGTATGATGCAACATCTAATGAAGTTATTAAGAACATTTCAGTAGAGTCTGCATCAGGCCTTTAAATACTAAATATAGTCTCTAAGTGCAGCTTTGTACAACCTTCCATTTGTTTTTTTTTTTCAGTTTTAAGCTTGTTCTGTCCTGCATGTTAGGAAAGGATTTACACTGATCTGACAAGTACTGAATGATTTGGTTTAAATTGCTGGCTACTGCTTTAATGTCTGGAAAGGAGACAAATCATGTCAGCTTTGTTATGTGATAGAATTAAAAGACTGGAATTTAAGCAAAGTCCCAACAGTTTTCTTGTGATTTTAGTTATTTTACAAAGGCAACTACCCTTCTGTGTCTTCATACATATGTGAGAGCAGTGCAAAAGCCTTCCTTCCTCAGCAATGCCATTCTGAGCTGTGTCAGTAAAGACAATTCCTTCCTTCCTTCCTTCCTTCCTTCCTTCCACACTTTGCAGTATGGTTTAGTGGATGTGGGAAAGTGTCAGGTCAAAGGCTGGACTTGATGATCATGGAGGTCTTCTCCCAACTTAATGATTCTGCAATTTAGCTTATTACAGGTTGTCGCCTTGAGCATTTTTGTGCATGAACTGGAATATGATTTTTCAGCCAAATGTAATTTGAACTAAGAGTCATGCAACAAAACTGATAATAGGGATGGATAAAGAAATGGTATTTAGGGAATTGTGCATGGCCTTGAACCAGTGCAGCTGCAAGCCCCATGAGAGCAGCTCTGCTCGTTCATCTGGAATTCACATGGAGGCCTGAAGTAACATCAGGGTTTTCCAACGACTGATGCTGACTTGCCTAAAGAGCTGAGTCATTTGACCATAATAATCAGACCTCATATTGACTTCATGATGAATAGGACTCTGCCACAGGGATGTAAACAATCCAGGAGCTGATTTGAACAGATGAGCTCCACCATGATGCAGCAACAAGGAAATATACTTTACCTGCCAAAATACACCTTTGAACAGTTTCTGAGCCGACATCATTCACTATGATGAAAGATAAACTTGTTAGGGGAGCAGGCTGCCCTTAAAGAGCCAAAGAGGCTGGGGCTGCTCTGCACAGCAGAGCTGGAGCATGACCCATGGTTGTGTGGAAGGGAACTGGAGAGAGGAGACCAACTCCCCATCTGGCCTTGTGGAGCAGGGAGTGGAGGAAAGGACAGGTTGCCCTTTGACAGCATGAGGTAAGAAGGACAAACACCTTTTGGACACTATAACCTAGGGTGGAGAGATGTTTGGCAAATAAAATCTGTTCCAAGGTACCTGTTCCCTCTCTGTCCATCTGAGGGAGGTTACTTAAGGTTTGAATCAATGAGGTGTCACTACATGTGACAGATTTCAGCCTCAAGCATAGCATGAAGACATGGAGAAAATTCAAGGTTACTGGACCCCTTGAATATTTTTCCCTGGCCCACATGTTTTTCCTTGGCAATAGGAATACAGTACAGTATTATGTGTTCTGGAGAAGTTATGGACCTGTTTGGAAATGTAACATATAGAACCCATCTGTGAGTGACTTAGGCTTTAGCTTCAGTGTCCTCAAAAGCTGTGAATTATGACTTTTTATTGCACTTCAAGGGTCAGTACTCTGTCCTAGTCTCTACCTCTTCTTAAGAAAAAAATGGTCTCCTACCTCTCACCTGTGAGGTTTTTCATTCCTGATGCCACATTGCTTCATTCTCTTTGGTCTTGTAATGAATGTCTGTTCCTTTGTCTGATTTCCCCCCTTTGCTGTTCTCCCTCTTCCAGTGCTTGATTACCAGGGACTAAATTTGTGAAGTGTATTTAAATGCTTAAACCTTTTTTAAGCACCTGACTGACTTTTTTTCCTCCTACTGTGATGAGGATGCAGGCCTAAGTGATTAATCTGTCTTCTGGAATAATGACAAAAACGTTGCATCAGCATGAGAGGATCTAACCTTTGAAAAATTCCCCCAGGAGCATCCACTTCTGCTGGGGATTTCACTGCCAGTCAGAGCAGTTAATCAAAAAGGAAAAGCTGATAACACTGCCAGAAGTTTTTGCCCCATAGAAGTCAGAGGATCAGTTAGAGGCTGTCAAAAGTAGCGTATGGCATTATTAATATGAAGAATTTCAGATCAAAATGGGGTTTACTGTCCCAGCGACTGGGTCATGTGAAAGTGGCTGAGGAAAAGGGGAGTCTTCAAGTGGAATTTTTAGAGGAGAGTGCTTGGGCAGACTTTGCAAAGTCATTAATCTCAGTTTTTAAGGAGGATGAGAAAGTGAAAGAGAGGAGAGGAGATATTCCAGCTGTAATGCTGGGTGTGTTTCAGCATCTGAGCTCTTCAGGACACAGGAAGCCTTTTCCTTCTGGTGAGCAATGTGGGCTGCAGGTGCCTGGACATTGCTGAGGAAAAGGGTAGGAGCCTACCCAACTAACCATCAAGTCATCTTTGCTGCTTGCAGTGCCAAGGCACTGACATCATGAAAAACAATCTTCTCAGCCTTGCCCCGAGTACTTTTTCTCCTCTTTTTTAAAATGTCACCCTCTGAAAACTTGGGCTTAAACCATGCAGGAATTTGCAGTGCCTGGTAAGAATTCATTAAGCAGTCATGGTCTTTTCATAAAGCCACAGACTGTTTATTTGTTTAAATATTTGTCTTGTTTGTTTCAAATAAATGATCCCAACTCTTATTATCTAAACACACTGTGTAATTTCATCTCTCATCTAGTGGGACGATGCTCTAGTAATGCTGCTTGGAAAGCTGGCAGCTTAGAGAAATATTCATAAGGCATCCTGAGCCTAAAAACAGCTTGGTAACCTGTGGAAGCTCTTCTTCTGTTGAGTGCACGATTTGTTTGATAAATCCCATCTTACTTATTGTGTGTGAATTATCCACCAAAAAAAGTTGCATTTAAAAGCGTTGGTTTGCTTTAAATATTTTCTCAAATCTGTATTTGAGAAGATTTTCTTGTGGCTGTTTCACGTCAAGATGTTTCTTTGAGTGCAGAAGGGAGGTGCTGAGCTCCTGGTAACCCCTCACTCCTTGACTGACCACAACTCTTGGGAGCAAAATTTGTTGCATACGTTTGGCTTCAGAAACGTCTTTGCATGAATGCTTCCAAATGAATGCAAAAACTATTCCCAGAATGCTTTTCTGGGCAGCTCTGTGGCTGTCCCTGGTACTCTGGGCACCCCAGGCACCCCAGGGACCATCACCCCAGCCCAGCTATGGGGCTGTGAGTGGGTAAGGGAGCCACAAGTCCTCACAGGGGGTGGGGCTGAGAAGGAAAAGTGCAAAACTTGGTAATAGTTTTGCTTATGTAAGCTCAGCACCAGGTTTGTGTAATCATTTTAAAGCAAAATTGATTCTTATCCTGCTGTGTTAGAGGTTTGTATTTAATTTAATTCAATTTTCTTACATTAAAGGCAGCTAACACACAAAAAAACGATGATTCAGGTAAGGTTAGCTGCTTCCATGTGACTTTTGCAAGGAGCATTATTGCTGCCCCACAGTAGAGGAGTGAAGGGCAGTTAGCAAATTGATTAACAATGTAAATCTCCATTCCTTTTTACCTCTAATAGCTGCTTTTGACAGCAATACCAGTAAGTATTAGGTTTTAGTTGGCCATCAGGTTAGGTTTTTTTGGTTTTTTTCTGACTGACCAGGTTTTATTTCTGTAACAGTATCCCTGCCCCAGCAGTATTAACTGGTCAGCCACAACTTTATTTCCTCTCATTATGAGCAGGAAGGAAGGTGTGTGACAAAATACCCATCTGGAAAAACTGTTCAGTACCAGGACATGGCTTCATCCCAGGAACACTGTGACCTTTCCCTTTCCCTTCCCTTCCCTCTGTCCTTCTCACCAATGTGTCTCTGACCACTCTCTATAATTGAGCTATGAAATAAGAGAAGATTTCTCTTTCCAAGTAAAGTGAGATGAAGTGTTCCTCCCTAGAGTACAGGGAATCATTACTTTAATATTTTTTGTTTGATATAGATAATCTCTGAGCAACAGAGGGGCACTGCCATGAGCTGCATGTGTGTCCTGGGCCATCTTCTTTAACTCTCTCATTGTGAGGGATCATTTGTAAGATAACAGGAAAAGCCCATTTTCCCACTGGAAGGTTTTCCAGCTCTCAAATTGGTGATTTTTTTTTCCTCATTACGTGTCACGGGCTGTTCATCAGCTCCTGCCTGAATAGCAAAGTGATTTTGAAATGTCTCAGCAACTCACAGGCAGCGTGCCCTTGTACCAGGGGAAATCAGAGAGTATTTACTTCCTCAGATACTTTCCCTCATAATGTAATCGTGCAGATTTTCAACAAGGATTTAAATTACTTGTTGACAGGGCAAGGAAGGTCTGTTCTGCTTTTCATCCTGGTGATGCTTAGTGTCTTTAGGGGCTGCTGTATTCCTCAAGAGTCTAAACTTTCAAGATTTTAAAGCTCTCTGTGCTAATAATATTTGTCTTATAATGCTATATTTAAAAAGGTAAGTGTGAAGTGCAACTGGGGGAGGTTGTACCTGGAAGACTGCTTCTGCCATGCAGAGCAAAATACCTACTGCTCTTTATGATGTAAGACCACTTAACTAAAATTTGAAGTGGCATGCTGCATTAGATTTTCAGAAAATAAAAATCGTACAGTGTGCTTTTTGTGATGTCTTCATTTCAGTAGCATCAGAGCATCAAAATATTACTGCCTCCTGATATCTGACAAAAATTATCCAGTATGCCTTGAGTGCAGACAAAACTGAGTGCATAAAAAATATTCCTATTTTTGGTAAATCCTTCCAGTGATGGAGACACTAATTTGGTTACTTTAAACCTTGTTTGATTACAGAAAGGCTTTGGCAGCAGACCTGCAAGAATTAACTCAATATGATGCGGGAGACCCACTCACAGTATTTCTAGTTAAAACCAATGGGGATCAAGATTTTATCCTTCAAGGTGTGATGCACCATATATAATGTGTGTGTCCGGTGTGGGACTGGACTCACCTTGGGTTTGGTGTCAGAATTGTCTGGATGATGTATGAACATGCTGGGCCAGCTCAGGGCTGTGTGCTGGCCCCGGGAGGGGAGGAACGAGACCGCACCAGGACCTCAGGGCCACCAGAGAACCATGACTGCACTGTTTCTTTACAAGGACATGTAGTGACAGGACAAGGGAGAATGGCTCCAAACTGACAGAAGAGACACTTAGGTTAGACATGGAGAAGAAATTCTTCCCTGTGAGGGTGGTGAGGCCCTGGCACAGGTTGCCCAGAGAAGCTGTGGCTGCCCCATCCCTGGAAGTGCTCAAGGCCAGGTTGGGCAGGGCTTGGAGCAACCTGGGATAGCGGCAGGGGCCCCTGCCCATGGCAGGGTAGGTTGGAACTGGGTGAGCTTTAAGGACCCTTCCAACCCAAACAATTCAATGATTCTGTGATTTCCTGAAGCCCATGATCTGGGATCTGTTTAAAATATGTCTATTTTCTCTCCTCACAGGCTGCTGAGTGTGGTTGAAGAGATGTGGAAATCCCTGTCTGAAAGCTGTTCTCTCCTCGTTGCTGTGGAAGATTTATAACAAAGTTTCCCCCAGAAATGACTAAACAGCAATGATCCATTGTGCTGGTTTAGGGCAAATTTGGGAGGAAACCTCTGAATGGGGTCCCTCTAGAAAGCAGATTCAAGTGGTCCCTCCTCCAACTGGTTTGGGAAAATATTTCCTTGGAGAAAAGTGGAAAAAATTGTTTATTTAACAAGCAAAGTATTCATAAGCATTAAAAAGGTGAGTAATATTAAAGAATGAAGCCTCTCGCTGTTCTGAAGAGATGGCAGATTCAGAAAGTCCTTGTCGTGGGAGCAGCTCAGCTCACTCAGTCTCTGATCAGTCCTTGTGCTGGAATGCCGCGTCCCGGCCCGGTGGGCACAGGGGTGAGCTCCCGGTGTTTGTCTGGGTGTGCAGTCCAGAGCAGACTGGTCAGTTCCAAGAAAAAGAAAAAAACACATCTGGGGAACTTTGATGCCTCAGCAAGCTACAAACTAACCAGAAGGAAAGGAGAGCTCTGTCCCGCTGTCCGTGCTGCAGACAGCACAGGTGTGAAGGATGCGGGGCAGTTTCTAAAAAACTGCGGCTTCTTCTCTGCCTCCTCCTCTCTCAGATCCAGTCTTAAAGGTGCAGAACTTGATATCCAGCATAAACAGAACACATGATTTGGGATACAAGGATAACATGGTGACCCTAGGACATCCATCCATCTGCATCATGAGTCCCAGTTGGAGGGAACTGACTTTTCCCATCCTGTTTTGCCTCAGTGATGCATAGTGTGAGATGTCAGACTGCACATTGGCCTAGAGACTGCTAAGGTCAGTGTTGAAAAAGGGGGGTTTAAACAGGGATTGCTTGAACTTTTGGTTAATATTGGATTCATGGCTGGAGCCATGGCTGGAAACATCTGTAAAGTATCTTCATGTACGTGGAGGACAATGCTCAGAAAGTACAGAAGTGCTTTTTTTAAAGGCTTTCTGGAAATTATCATCAAGATGACCAACACGGAACAGTTAAGGTTTTTGCAGCTGATTGGGCTTTACAGCAAGGAATAGAGAGAGGCTGTTTTCACTCTGAAGGTGCAATACCACACTGGGGTAGCTGGGTCTCTGCACATGGTGCTGAGGTCTGGATCCACAGTCATGGCACTACCCACGGCTGCAACTGATGATGAGCATCCTGCTTGTCAGAAGAGACAAATTGTGGGATTTTTTCAAATCCTTCCAATATATCTGTGAGCATGAATGACATTGTCATTATCTCTCTGGGTGTTAGAAGCGCTACCTTTTTTATATCTTTTGGTTTTCAGCTGTATCTCTTCATTTGAGCAGAGAAATATTTCTCATGCACCACTGTGCAGAGATAAACCCACTGTTTCTTGTGTGTGTGGGGGTCTGAGAGGTAAGAGTGTTGCTGGGAGCCTTTGTAATACATGATTTCTGTCTTTCCGTGAAGAGCTGCCTATTGAAAATCTGAATTAAAATATGCAGTGGAGGGAATGAGCAGAGGAGAGAAGAGACTGGAAACTCTGTCTTGGAGGCAACGCTTCAAGTATTGGAAAGAAGAAATTGCATCTGTAGTGGTGGAATCCCTGTCCCAGTGTTTGGGGAAGGGCAGTGGTGCCAGGCTGACCCAGTGAGCAGGGCACAGGAATGGGCAGCCACCCCCATGGGCAGCTCCAATGCACAGGCTTGTTTACTCCTGGCCCTGTGGTCACCCCCCAGTGACAAAACAGCAGGATTAAAAGAGGAAGCAGAATGTGTTGGTTTGAAAAGACAGGTGTGTGCTAAGGAAGGCAGGAGCCTCCCTTGAAATGGAAAATGTAAACCCTCTCCCTCCAAATTATTGTAATTTTGAAATTAAGGAGCTCTCAGGCAAAGATATGGGAATAGGAATAGCAGTTCTTCACTAGGAAAATTAAAATAAAAATGCAGTAGTACAAAAAACCCCACTGACAGAATACAGNGAATACAACCTGACTCCCTGTTGGACAGGGTGTTGATAGCAGTCCAGTTAAATGGTGGCTGCAGTTTTCTGGAGTGACAGATGTGGTTCTGTTGAAGCAATGGTCCTGTAGAAGGGTACAGTTTTCTTCTGAAGGTCCAGTGGTGGTGTAGATGTGTCTGGTCTTCCTCTGGGAATCCAGTGGAAACAGGCTGCTTGTGGTTCCAAATCTCAGATTGTATCCAGGTAGGAATGCTTGGCTCCTCCCCCTGGGTGGAGCATCTCACAGTGGGGTGATGTAATTTTATCAGTCATGCAGAAAGCCTCAATGGCCCATCAACAGAAGATATTTCCCTGGATGGAGGATGGGTTGTGGAAAAGATAAAGAACACTGTCCACCTGGTTTCAACAGATGATGATAGAATACACACTTCTGGTTACATCTTGCATTCCAACCTAAGACACTGAATTAGCACCAAATCAAAATATCAGGCGGAGAATTAATCAAGGAAGGAAACTCTCTGGATTTATTACACTGAGCATAAATTCCAACTTGATGGCATTACTGAGACCAGACGAGGAGATGGTATGACTGGAATATTAAAGTCATTTTTAAAATGATTTATTTAGCAAGATCTGATTGGGTCCAAGGGGAGGGATAGTGACACTGGCAAAGATATTGCTCCTTGTTGGAGCTAGTGACAGATAGGAAGCAAGTGACCTTTTGGCACTAGGGGTTAAAATATAAGAAATTAAAGTACAGCATTGGATACTTGTTATAGATGCTACCAACCCCAAATCACATCCTCAGAATAAGCACAAGTGGCTCAGCTTCCCTTCTCTTATAACACAGCCCCTGTCATGCTGCAATCACATACAATTTAGAGTCTGCCAGGTTTTTAAGTTTTGAATCCCAAGAAAACACAATATTTAGACATTATTTTAACAGACCTGGAGAATTCACCAAACAGAAATGTAGCACTGGCTGAATGAATGTCATTGTGATTTTGGCATTTCCAAGCTGGGTCTCGTGTATTTATGGGTACAAATCCCATGGCACACGTGTGTGGGCAGGTGTCTGCAGAGCACACACACACTCATACACATACACAGAGTGCACTGGCACAGCTAGGGTCGAGAAGCCAGTAAGGACGTAAAAAAAAATCAATGTGAAGGAATTTAAACCATTCCAATTACTATTCATGTTCCTTTGGTTTCAAACCTATTAGCAGACACCAGGGAATTAACAATTAGGTGTTCAGAGACTAAAGGATAGGTCAAATTAAGAATAAAGGAGTTGATTTTCCAGCAAAAGATATCAACAGAATCTCATTTAATTCAATTCAAACATTTCATTTTATTAGAGGTAGATTTGCTATGGTACATATCTCTGATTATCCCTATAAAGGGACATTAAGGGCATTTTGCCATTAACTCTGCAAGGGAAGGTGAAATAGAAAATACAGCACAAGAATATCCTCTTGAAATTCTTATAAATCTGAAATATTATATTATAGATTCCAGGAAGATTAGCTATCCATATGGCAACAAGGAATTCCCACCATCACAACTGAAGGATACAAACACTTGGGAAAGGGTTCAAGGGTTTGGTTTTAAGTTAAATATCAGAAGATCAGATGGAGAGAGTATAGGGGAATACTGGATCTGTGTGTCCTCCTGTGGGTCACCAAAGTCTGGACACTCTGGTACTGTATAACAAAGGGAAATCCTGCATTTGATCTGACCTGCATATACTCATAGCTTATACAGATACCCATATAAAGTATATGAACACACAAAAAATTGAATATATTTGGTGGTGGTGCTCCTCCTGTGCTTCTCTGCCCAGTGCCACTTCCCCATGCCCCACTGGTCCCTGGGCAAGCTGGGGGTCACTGCAGCTGTCACCTTCAGCTCGGCCCTCCCTGGTGCTCACAGCCCTCTGCAGCTGAGCACTGGGGAATGTTCTCATTCACTAAAAATTGCCTTTTTGAGTGACATTTGTTTCAGCTCTTTGCTCTTGTTGTCCGTGTTTTCATTAAGGAGGACACAGACAGGGGCCCGTGCACCAATACTTACTGTGCTGAATCAAATGTGGAATGGTAACTTGGGAAGATAAAAGGCTTTCTAATGCTTTATCAATTCTCAAGCTAACTGTTCCTGGTTCTGTCTTAAGCTTTAAATATTTGCATTAAGATCCAGACTGCAAGTAACTGGTCTCAGAAAAACATGAAACAGGAATTTTAAATGGAAATGTGGAATGGAAAATGGAGCATTCTGGAGCTGGGCTTATCTGAGCAGGCAGCAAAGATGCACTTGTCTGCTAAAGCAACGACTCTGCTCAAAGGACATTCAGCAGGGCAAGCTGGATGATTTTTTTCTGCCTGGAAAATGCAGGCTGCCTTCCTGCCATCTTCCCTTCATAATGCATTTTAATCAAGTCACAGGATGGTGAATTTGCAGTCAATCCAAGCCAGGAATCAATGATCTCATTGAAAATTATTTTATAAATAGAAAGAATTTAATACCTTTGTATAAATTTATGTCCGCTATGTAGTTGGGATTTAATACGAAATGTGTTTTCTGTGCACCTGGATGGAAAGTGGATAAATCAAAGCTGCTGGAATGGTTCAATTTGTTTTTTCCTGGTCACGTGGGGTGTGTTCATCGTGTTGATTGCTGTTCAAGGCAAGCACATTAATGAAGCACCTTCCTTGTATTCTCCATAGCAAAATCACATTAGTTTAAACAGCTCACACACAAGTGGTGCTGTATCATACATAATGAGGAAATAATTAAAGAACCAGACATTCCCATCCAAATGTGTCACTGTGAAAGAGGAGCCAAAGCTGTTGTGGTCTCTGCCCTCTGTTTCCATGTTTCCACCTGTGAGGTGAGCAGGCAGGGGTGAGTGCTGGTGCTTGTCATGCCCAAACCCCCTGGTGTGACATCTTGTAACCACAGAGCACTGGCACAATCATGGAGCACAGATGAGGTGGGAACTGAATGTGAATGCATTTGATAAACTCATGTAAATGATGGTGTGGACATGTGGGTTTGCTTGCAGCAATCTGTGCTGCTGGAGTTGTGTGTCTGACCAGGGCCTCTTGCACCAGCTGAGACAGGATGCCCTGAGGGGCAGGACTGGACCAAGCCGAGTTCCCCAGATTGCATTTGCCATTTGTAAAGATTTTCATTTTGTCTATAGGACATTCATGTTCCTGAGGCAATGGTATGAAGGTGTGCCTGGGAGGGATCAGGCTGGATATTAGGAACACATTCTTCCCCCAGAGGGAAGTAGGACAACTGGAACAGGGTCCCCAGGGCAGTGGTCACAGCACCAAGGCTGAGAGAGTGTACAGAGCATTTGGACGATGCTCCCAGGCACAGGGTGGCCCTCTTGGGCTTCTGTGCTGGGCCAGGAGCTTGACTCAACCATTCTTGTGGATGGCCCTCCAACTCAGGAGATTCTATAATTCTATGATTTTGTGCAGATCCATATTTCCAATCTCTCCTTTACACCCTGGGGGCATTTTCCTGCAGTCCTGCAGGGATGATCATCTGCTGCCATGGATCAGTACTTCTGGTGTGTGCAGACATGCAAAAATCAGACAACCTAAAGCCCAGGAGCTGGGGAGTGAGAGCAGAGGTGCCTGCTGTCACACAGCACCCACACTGCAGAGTAATGGGGGTTTCTGGGGACTGTGGAAAGGATAGAATGGAACCGGTGAGTTAAAGGTCAATATCAAGGCTGGGAATAAAGGATAGAAAACTCATGGCAAATAAAAGAACTGCTGACAGCAATGGGAAATGAATAATTTCATACAGCAGCTATTGCTGAAAACTCTTCCAAAGTCTGGTGGAATTACTCATTGTGCTAATTCAAAGTTACCATCCCAAGTCCTGGCGACTGCTGATAAGAGGAAGATCAGCACAACTCACTGCTACCTGAAAGCACTCAAAAAAGACATGGAATAGCAAAGAGATGTGGAACATGTGCTGGGGCAGGATGTCCTCTGCAGCAGTGGCAGCATTGGGCAGGGGCAGCAGTTTGGTTTTTAGGTCCAGGCCGAGAGGGGACAGGCTGCAGGAGCTCACAGCCTTCACTGGCAGCCAGGGACAGCTTCAAAGGGGAATCTTCAGAAAACCTGCTTACGGTCAATAGTTAAAAAATCAACCTTTTTATTTCCACCCACTAGGTCTTTTAAACAGTCATTAAAACAGCTGGTAATTGCTGCTGTAATTAGGTCATGCTCTAGACCCTTGAAGAGAAGCAGTAAACCTAAAAGAAAAAGGGGCAATTTATTTTGGGAGACATTTATGATCATTAATAGAATCACAGAATGGCTTAGGTTGAAAGGCACTTCAAGCTTATCTTGTTCCAGTCCCTTTGCCATGGATAGGGGCACCTTCCACTAGACCATGTTGCTCCAAGACCCATCGAAGCTGAACACTTCCAGGGATGAGGCATCCTCTGAAATTCTAGCAAAACAACCTTAGTCATAATGCCTTTATTTCGTATCCCTTGGTTAGTTCTTCCCTGTTAGTTCTTCCTTTTAAGCAGCCAAACTGGGAATGTCTGTGCTGGTTTTGGTGGTGCAGTTCTCTGGAAGGAATCACCTATGTGTCATTGCAAGCAGCTCCAGGTTGTCACAGAAGATAATATCCCAGGTTTTATGGAAGTGATTGGCTGGTTATGATTTGGAAAATTTTCCACTAAAGAGACTATAATTATTATACATTATTCTTTGTATATAGACAGGTAAACTTGTTATTTACACACACACATATATGTATATGTGTGTGTTTATACACACATTTACACACATACACATACACATGCATATATGGCAGTTATTTGAAGGTAATGCCTAAGGTATATTTATTTTATTATGCACTTTTTAACATTTCCAACTTAACCATACAGGAAGCCCAGGATAAAGAGGCAGGACTGTATGCAGAGCAGCTCTTTCCCTTTCTTTTTGTGTTTGCACACAAATTTATATAATGCAATTAAAGAATGAAAAAATGCCATAGTATGCAGGTAAAGCAGTATTATTTTTTTAAAAGCACATGCAGTAAATAAAAAAGCAATATTCAGACTAAAAGGAAAGTGAGAAAGAATGTTTGTTTTTATCTGAAATACCATAAAACTATGAGGAAATTTTTTTGAAGTTATGTCACCCTCTCTGCATATAATCAAGGATTTATGAAATGAAGCAGGATTTGGGGAAGAGTTTTTGTTTCATGTCTTCTTCTTGACTATTTTTATCCTTTTTCATGCCTCAGCAACCTATTTTTTATTTAATTTTCCCAGAGCAGTCAAAAACAAAACACGGATTAGAGCCCTGAGAGCAGCTGAAACCTGCACTTGGGTAATGGCATCAAGACTAAAAGTGTCCAGCTGGAGGAGATTGCTCAAAGTTTTCCTAGACAAATGTGAAAAATGTAGCTCCAGAGATGATAAATCAACATTACTACTACTGGTTATTATTAATTTAGGTCGTTGGCCTTTAAAGAGGACGTTGCTGCCTAACACTGGATGTTAGAAGGCTGAGCTACAATGTGAAAATGGGATTTGGAATGGTGGTGTATCACACAGGAATTATTATACAGAAAAGTTTTAAAAGCATCCCTAAGGTACACTGATCTTTCCTCTTCTAAGCCAAAGTCCTCATTCGTGGCTAGACCCTTCCATTACTAGGCTGGCCAACATTTACCTCCCGTTGTCGTGACCTTGTTAAGTGTTCTGCAATGATGGTGGAATTGGAGATACTTTCAAAGATAACATTAATTCAAAGATAACTGATTAATTATTGACAAATAAGCCCAGCATAGCTCTCTGCAGTGTGGAGCAGCTCAGGCTGGGTACCCTGGTTTTCTCCTGGGGAGAGGATGTGGTGGTCTCTCCTGAGTCTGCCCCGCTGCCTGTGCCCAGGGTTGATGCCAACTTTTCTTGTTTAGAAAATAAGTACTGCAAGTTCCTAACCTTTGTATTTTTTGAGTCACTTCTGTTTATTAAGCTCATAACCACCAGACCAACTACATTTGCATTTTGGCCTAGGAGAAAAAAATCTGTACATTTATTTTCATTAAGAGGATTATTTTGTTCTTGTCCGAAACAATGCAGCAAAACATCATTGTTACTCTGAGTGATCATTGGGACTGTGGCCACTAATTAGTGACTGATTTGAGGAACAAAAAATCCACTTGGGAAACATGGTAATTACCCACATATTTCTTTGGGTCAGGCAGTCATGTTACATCAAACACTAGATTTATTATTCCATTTAAATAATTTTGAAATAATTAAAATTGTGTTGTGCATCTAACTGAGCAGATCCAAAGTACAAAATCATACATCTAAATTATGAACCAAATGGTGCATTGCCCAAAAATATGAGTAGTGAAGTATGTTTCTACTTCTGGAGCAAAAAGAAGTAAATATGTATTTTCTACATCATAATTTTTCAAAATAGTTGCTGTTTATTTCCATTTCTTCTCCTGTGCTTGAAAAATATGCTAAGATACGTCCAACCAGTATTGGAAAAATGTCAGTATCTCTTCATTGGTGGCTACCTCCATTTCCAGGTATACTTGGAGAAAATAGCTGGGCCAGGGCCAGCCTTCACTTCCCCAGCATTGCGGGGGATTTAGTTTATTAATGCCAATATATAAAATTTTATATTAGTATCAAAGATGGATGCTTATTGAGTGAGAATTACCAGATGCACTCAGTCCTAGAGAGAATCCAGTCACTCCTGTGTCACCTCCAAAGCCCTAATTCTTAGGATTAAGTAATATGTGAAGTCATTCCTCTGTTTCTAAGGGATGAACAAAAGATGCCTGTGTTAAACTCATCAGAACAACATTTTGGAAAAAAGAAGTTACTTCTAATACTCCAAATCAATCTGATAGCTCACTGCTTTAATCTGACACCCACAGAATGGCAATAATTTGGAAGGTGTCCCAAACAGAGCCTTGTAATAAAATCACCAAGGCTGTGGGTTCAATCTCCATACAGGTCATTCACTTAAGAGTTGGACTTGATGGTCTTTGTGGATCCCTTCCAACACAGAATACTCTTTAATTCCATAAAATTTTCTTCTCTAATTTTCTCTTACTCTTCAGTATATAGTGAATCCTCTGAAGATGTTTTTATAAAATATGTATTTTTTTTTTCTGGGTATAATCCAATGACCTGGAAGCACTGAATTTTTTTTTTGTTTTCAGTGAAAATGGTATCAGTAATGTTTGTAGGAGAGAGCACGTGCCACAAAGACTCATTTTTGAACAATTTCACGGATGGTGACCCCACTCCACCACTTCCCTGTGGAGTCTGTTCCAACACTTAAACACTTTCTGTGATTACATTTTTCCTACTATTCAACCTGAGTAACAGCAAACAAACCAGATGAAACAAATATTATTTTAAGTTTGTAAAATGGGTATCTATGAGTGGTTTTTCAAGCATGATTGTGGGGGGGACACACACAAACCAGGCTGGGCACAGCATCACCAACTGTACCCACCTGTGGTGACAAATCCATCCTGTTTTCAGAAGTCAAGCAGGGCAGAGGGATGGTGTGAAGAGATGAAGACAGCAGAACATCACTGATACTCACAAGCTGGCCAGTGTGCTCTCCCAGCAGCGACCCCTGTGCTCCCTGGGTGATCCACTACAGCATCCTTCTCCCATTTCAGTATTTCCATGTTTTTCCCCCAGTTTCCAGCAGTTCCACTTTGTTACTGCTCTGACTCTCCAGGGTTTTTGCTGACAGAACAGAATGCTGGTAGCAAACACATTATTCATTGTGATTGAATGCCTAGTAATTATGTTTTTTTTTTTTTCATTTCTCAAATTAAACCTCTTTGCTGCTAGGAACAGATGTTAAATTCGGGACTCTTGTTGATTGTTAGTGTGACACACACATGAAATATTTTAAATGAGAAGGCTGATTGAATTTTAAACATACTGATCACACTGGTGGAATTGAAAATAATTGAAACCGGGAATAGGTGAAATGTTTCCAAAAAGAGGAGACAGAGGTGGGGTTTGCTTTCTCAAATTCCTGATCACACCAACCATGTTAAATTTTGCAGACTAAATACAATAATTTACTGTATGTTATAACACCAAACATGAGACTTGCATGGTTGTCACTTCAAAATAGCAGTAGAAAAGAATTTTTAAAATAAGACAAAATCTGTTTTCAAATCAAGAGTTCAGATATTACCCACGTGCTTGTAGAAGCTTCTCACTTTTTTTGTTTCCTCAGCTTATTCAGTAAAATCACACGTTTCAGGAAATCTGACATTGCTACTGAGGATGCATTTATTGCTCACCACGCAGGCTGAGCTGGCTCTTGCAGCCCTTTCACCTATGGAAAGCTCCAGATCCCTTTCCCAACCTGGAGAAGCTGATGGCTTCACTCTGCAAAGGCTGATGCTGGAAAGAAGTGAGGAAATTATTGCAAAGCACAGGGTCATGAATCCGAACCACCAGGCTGATGTAAGGGTAACCTATACCTGTGGAACTGTTTTTATTTTTTGTTTTTTACTTCTGTGGATGGATTTATCTGCACATGCATTTTGCATAAGAAAATAAACACCCCATTATGTATTTATGAAAAAATGGTCTATTTTATACAAAATGGAAAATTTTGCACCGTTACATTTTCCAGTCACCCTATAGCTTTGATGCCTTTCTGCTGGACCAGTGAAAACTCTGGAGTGCTCATTGGGACTGACAGATGGATCCTGCTCCCACACTTGCCCTCATGCCCCCCAAGGTCTGGCATGAAGTCTGCAATATCAGTTCCACCAATCTATGATATGCCTTTTCCAGCTCTTGCAAGCTGCTGAGTGTCTGTAGATCACTTTCCTATCAGGAATATATCTGAATTGGGAAGATGCATGTGTTACATGACAAGTTCTCTAACTTGACTTTGCAGGATTTATAGCATACAAGGCACGAAAAAATCTGAGTTTGGAAAGTATTGCAGTAACAATTGCAATTAACCTCCAGAATCCCCAGGTAACCTTGGGGCATTAAGTTTAAAGCACGTTGCTTTTAAATAAGTTTAGTGACCAAATACTGCTTTTTCTAAAACATTTTACTGGCATTTCTTCTGCAACAAATTGCTTTAAAGCCTGAATGTTGGTGCCAGCTCTACCCCATGTGACCTAATGCCAAGAGGTAGCAACTCAGGGAATGAAAATCCAGATTGAAAAAGCCATTTCTGAGCAGGGGCAACTTTTATTTGTGCCAAGCCACTTTTGTCTATGTGGTTTCCTCTTCTGTCTGATATAATTTACAGATTTATAACACTTGCTGAACTTGTTAAAACAAGAAAACTTCCACTGAGACTGTGAATTGTTGCTGCACTGAGTGATCCTTGAGTTGCACTGATTGCCCCATATATAGGGACAATCTGTTGTCCCTATAGATGCCATATGAAAGCAGCCTGGCACTGATACTAGAGAGAGTCTTCTGACACCCGGTGTCTTCCGGGGCTGTCATGCTTTGTTATGTTCATGATCCATGGAGAAAAGTTTGCTAATAGCAGACATTGACCCACTGGTGGTAATTGCTGTGAAAACATCATTCAAGCTGATTATGTTAATGACAGCAGGATGAGGCACTGCCTGAAGAGTTAGTACAGCATCACCAGAGATGCTTTATTTATTTAACTGATTGATCACTTAAAGGTTTGTAAACTGCCTTCTCTGTATAATAACGCTGCATAATCATGTACATACAAATTAAACAATCCAGAGAGCTAAGGCAGAATGGTTGTTGCAGATCTGATTTTCATGTAAAATCTCAAGACTTTTATGGGCTTATTTACATAACAAGTCATGGTCTAGTCTCCTTTACCAGCATCAGCTTGATGTGGAGTTGGCTTCAGCTATAAATTTTTATGGTTTGGAGCTAGTGGAATATAAGAGAATGGTTCACATATTTTAGTAATTTGAAAGACATTTTTTATTGAAGAAAATGGCGTAATTTTCTTCCAGCAGAACAATCTCTTCCCTAAAAATGTGATGCTTGCACGCTTACCCAGGTCAAGGTTATGACTTTTCTCCTTCCCATTAATGCCTGCAGACTGTTCCTCCAGGTATATTCTCCTCTTTCTCACCAGAAAATCGACTGCAAACCTCTGGGTCTGAGCATCCCTGATCCCCTGGAGCTGGGGGTAAGTACAGCTCACTCTGCTCTCAGACTGGTGAAATCCAAGTAGCTAAAAAGATCTTTACATAGACAAGGTGTAGGATTGACATGTCCTCCAGCTGGAAAAGTGCAGTCAGAATATTTCTCAGTGAAAATAGTTCAGTAAAGAGACATTAGTGGTTGGACTTGATGATCCTAAAGATCTTTTCCAACCAAGTGATCCTATGATTTTGTGATCTGGAGGGTCTCAAACAAATTTGCTGACAGCAATTTCTAAACCAGACATGGGTGAGTGGGTGAAGAAATTGCAGTGGGGAAGCCCCAAGCAAAGCTGGGAGGGTGACACAGTGCTGACCCAAAATGATGGCCAAGGCTTCTCTGCTTCAGGGTCAGCCCTCAATGGTCCCTCTAGGCCTCCAGGCTCTCAGCTGCCCTCATTCCACAATGACTGGACTTGAAATCAAAGTTACCACAATCCCATTTGTATCATCTTAAACTCATTTGATCACAGACAGAGAGCTGTAGAAATAGATTAATAGATTTTTCATGTTCAGAAGGGGCCATTCCCCATGTAACCTCTATATATGTTTCTGCAGAATTCTACTTTTGAATCTATTATCGTGTTTGACAAATCTGACAAAATATCTAAAATCAATCTGATCTGAAGAATTTCCCCTCTCTTTCCCCCCTCCCTGCCCCATCTCATGCAGAACCATTCCTGTTCCTTCTGCTTTGCAACCCAAGGCAATTTTTGCATTTGCAACCCCTACAGAGCTGCACAGAGAATACATCACAATACTACACCATTTGACAAGTTTTCAAATACCGTGGCCAAAACTTACATTTAAGTCAGTCTGTATTAAATCTTTTCTGCACCTTTTTTTAGCTGTTATGACTTTGAACTTCTACAAGAAACAGAAACACGAATCCTTTACAGATGATGCACATAAATAAACTTTTGCTTAAACATTCTTTAGAAAAATCGGTGTGTTATTGCAGAAAGTCCCTAGCTGCACTTCCCTCTCATGTCAGAAAAAAGGACAAACCAGATGTTTGCCGTGTATTCAAAGGCTGAAAGAGAAAGAAGGTTTACTACCTAATTTTCCATCTTATTTTAGTTAATACAAAGCAGAGTGGGGAAATAACCCCAAAGCAGGAGTTAACGTTTTGCCTCGGTTCTCTCCACCTTCCCAGCATCTGTGTTACTTAATAAAAAAGCAATCAGATGGACAGATGAGTTTTCATGGCTCTCTTTGTTCTACAGACTGCAGAGGGCAACATCTGTTTCTCCCGATCCTTTCTCCCCCTTGAACAGGAAATTAAATACAAATTACTCAATTAAAGCAACGTAAGAATTCAACTTAATTAAAAATAAGGAAGTTCAGGCTTGAGTCTCTTCTCCTCTGTCCTTTGGAAGGTTTCTGTGGCGGAGGCTGAGCCTGTGGAGGCTATGCCAAAACCAGAGCTCTGGCAGAGCCTGTGCTTGGGTGCACGTCTGCATTACCAAAACTATTCCAGTGCTGTCAGCTACTATTGATTAAACTGTACTTGATATTGCTATTGGTGACCCAACGGTGCAAATCAGCTTCATTCCTGCCTTTGAAAAGCCAGTGATACTGTTACAGCTTCCCCGGTCCATTGCGTGAATACTGACAAAGTCCCCTCAGTTCAGAAAAGAGTCATTAAAAACCCAGTGGGAATGTTGGTAATTCGAGTACTTCTGGGGAGAGTTTGCTTCTCTGAACATCCCTGTGTGAGCACCACGTTCTGATATTCAGAGCACAAATCATCTTTCGAAATAAAAATTCAATAGCTCTCCCCAGAACTACCTGTTAAAACTCAGACAGTAGATTAAATATTTACTTGTTCTTTCTCGGGATCTTCTGGCTCAACAGAAGAATTTAAAGAGGTACTAAATGCTGAGGAGCAGCTGGCTGGCAGCAACAGAGCTCCCCGGGCCGGGCTGTGGGCACAGGGGTGGTGGTGGCTCCCAGATGAGCCCCACAGGATCCAGATTCCATATCCCCTTGTGCCTTCTTCGCACTTGGACATTGTAGATACTGCATAAACCCTCTCTTGGGATCTGACACGATAGACTGGCAGTCCAGAAGAGCTGATTCAGCAAAGTGCTGAACCCTGTATCTCAACTCCCCTAAAAATCACTGTGATGTGAACAGGTGCTCAGCTGGTGTGGTACGAGTGTGAGTAGGTTTAGGTTTGAGTGTGGGGCTGTACCTTGGGCTGAAGTGCTTGGAATCAGAGACTGGCTTCCTACAGTTCCTACAGTTAATTTTCATAGGCTTGAGATACAAGCAGTGTGCAGGCACGGGCAACAGAGTTAGTAAACTTGCTATTTAAAAATCAAATTAACTGGGATTACGGACTTTCATGCTTCTCCCCATTTATTCTCAAGTAATATCTATGCAACCATTGAATATTTTGATCTATTTCAATTCATTCAAAAGTGATGTGGTCAAAATCATTCTGTTTTTACTGTTAGTGCCAGCTAACCATTCCTTGTATTTTGTTATTCATTGCATTCACTTGGCCTGAAATGGATGTTTGATTGTCATGTAAACTACTTTTCAAATTCAGTTCTGAAGTGCAGTAATATTGGGGTGGCTGGTACAATATCTTCTAGTAGTGTTAGTGCAAATGACAAGATGGAGTGGGTGTTAATAAGGTCAGGCTTTCAATGATAACCCACCTGAGTGGTGCTTTGTGTGCCTTGTAAAGATGGATTATAAACACACACAGCAGCATTAAAAAAGCAATTTTGATACAATGATCTGATTTCACTCAAGCATATGAACTTTATATCTCTCACATATCTTATTCCATGTACAGTTGTGTTCTCTCTTAAGGGCTGCTTGCTGTAACAATTGAGCAGTGTACAGAAAAGCCTGAGATCTGAACTAGGCAGCTCTCTGAGCTTGTGTTTGCAAATAGATATGAATTTATTACAGGAGCAGGGGATAACTCTTAGGAGCTTTGCAAGCTTCTTTCTGCTCTGGAAATGGCTGGCTGAAGGTCAGTGGATATGTCTAGAGGTAATATAAGAGAACTTGGATGGACTTGCTTTGCAACTCATACTTTGTATGTATTCTATTTCATTAAAAAAAACAGGAAAAGGAACTTCAGTGCAATGTGCTTTGGAAGTTAATTGGAGTAGACATTCAAGTCTTAAGTAAATCAGCTCTGTATCATTTGACACACAACATTACTTCGATTAGTATGACTTTCACCATTATCTAGACAGATGAAATGATATACCATGCTAATCAGAATATTAAAGTGACACTAGCACTTATATATTATGAATATTTACTCAACAAATGAATGCATGATAAATGAGATTGGTCTAGAAATCTTTCTTAGTAGAGAAGATGTGGATTCTTTCCCCCTCAGGAAATCCTTTCTTGTGCCTAATCCAGTTATCAAATTTTTCAGTGCATCTTAAGCTGCTCCCTCCTTCCCCCACAGAGCAGTTTGTGTCACAGCTCAAACAGGGATTTCTGCACATACAGGAATCATATGCACTGATTGGGGTTCTGAATGGCCCATGAGACTGAAAGCTGTTTTGAGACAGTTCTTTTACATGTATTTCTACACCACTTGTCCCAACCACAGATAATGGAGCCAAATCTGGAGAGTGAAGCCCCATATTCAAACCAGTTTTCACAGTCAGAGCATTGTGATCACACAGTTAGTATGTGGACTATGTAAAGCTGGACAAGTTCAAGTGCAATATCCCTACAGACAGGCCTGTGCTTAGGGCTGTGGATGCACATTTTCTCCCAAAATGACTGAGGTTCCCTCTCCTTGGGGCTCTTCCTGGATCACACAGGCAAAGTAGAGATCACCGTCTGTGCATAAGGCTCATACTCAGTAACAGAGGTGGCTGCCATCCCTCAGAGTGTTTGCAGTCATAAGCTTTCTGAATTTTTCTTGGTTCAGTTTCCTGGGGCAGAGGTGTATTTTACTCAAAGAAGCTGTGGGTGCCTCATGCCTGGAAGTGCTCAAGACCAGATTGGATGGGGCTTGGAGCAAGTTGGTCTGGTGAAAGGGGTCCCTGTCCCCAGTGGGGATGTTGGAAGGAGATGATCTTCAAGGTCCCTTCCAACCCAAACAATTTTATGATTGTAAGAAAAATGAGATTAAAAATAGCCTGATGAGAACAATGAGATCAAAAAAAGCACACTGACAAATGCTGACCTTGAGCTCCACATTGAGATGTGAACCAAATTTTAAGTTGAAAACTCATGGTCAGAGTCAAAGTGAATTGTCAGACTCAAAGTGAATCTTGGACATTTCCTCCATCTGCTTCTGTGGGCACCTGCCTGGAGCAGAATACAGGACACCACAGGCTCTTCCCATCCACCAGGAGAAGGGGAGAAAATACACAGGGATTGGCTCCTTGGTGCTGAAAACCCTAGGAACTTTTACTAAATCTGGTCTAGCAGGGAATAATCTTCTGGAGGTAAAGAAAGAGTCTTATTATAGCTCATTTCTGGGTATAACATTGAAATATGACACCAAGGGCTCTGGTCTATAATTAGGTCTACAATTATATAATTATAATGACAGTTACAACTGTCAAGGTTTCAGTGCATTATTCCCTGGTCCCTTGGCCATTGCAGGTCCTTGTGCTGTGTGTTTAAGATGTGGTTTTCTCCCATGTTGGTGTATAGCAATCACAGTGACCTTCTACTAGCATTGTCATGGTCATTTCTCAGCTATCCATCATGTCAGGAACTCTGTGTCCTTACACAGCACAGGTGACACCTTCCAGCAGCCAAAGAACTTGGATTGCATCTTATCTAGCACTCAACATGAAGGGTAACTCTCTAGAAGTTCTGTACTGAAGGGTAAATCAAGTGTCTGCTGGATTTTTCCACCACATACATTTTAGGAGGGAGCTTTGTTGTGTAGCTGGCTGTGATGTTGCTCCTGTGTTGATTTATTTATCTTTGCTTCAAATGTTCATTCTTCTCAAAGCCTTTAATCTTCTTGGAGGGAAGACATTGGCACAAATTTGAAGGTGCTGACACAAACCATCCATACACTCAGTGACCCTCACTGGGACTTGCCCCAGAGTCTACAAAGAAGAAAAGGGGGATTGTAAGAGCCCATGATGGCAGTGAAAACTCAGGTACAAGATTGTTTCTTTCCAAATAACCTGCAATGTACCTTCTAGCAGTTTCACATACAGCAAGCACATGGATGATGCAGCTCTGTGCTCCTGCTGGGTGCTGTCCCTCTTTCCCACTATTATTACTAAACTTCTGCCCATTAATCCTATCTTGTTGAGTTCCTCTTAAACAGGAGATGTCAGCAACTGCAAAATCAAGAAGCAAGTAAGGAAGTAAGGCTCATTTTCTTGGTGTGTGTGATGACCATTGACAGGGCTTGCATGTGTGACTGACATGGTAGATTAATTTATA
This sequence comes from Nicator chloris, assembly GCA_013400495.1. NCBI lineage: Eukaryota > Metazoa > Chordata > Aves > Passeriformes > Pycnonotidae > Nicator > Nicator chloris. The sequence continues at coordinate 890,216 of WAAE01015860.1, read as the reverse complement.
ATAAAAATGCAACTTTCACATAAATGACATCAGGCAATGTCTTTAGTGCTGTGCTCATTTGCCTGAAGGGACAATGTGGTTTTCTATTACTGCTAAAATGCACAATAGCGTTGCTCGGCTGATTTGGTTTTATTTTTATATTGTGCTGCCAGTTCAGTTAGAAATCTAGGCAAGCTCTGTCAATGGCAATAAGGCATCTATCTGACAAAAACCAGGTTTCTTCCCCATTCAAACCATCAGGGCACCTAAGAAATCACTGGTCACTTCTGGACACAATGCAGTGTCATGGTAACTTTGAAAAAGGTGTAGTGCATGGATTGACGTGTGCCCTTTAATATATTCTTTTGTCCAACTGAAAAAGTATTAATTGATCTTTCATAGCACCCTTTGGATCTGGAACTGTAATGTCACACCCACGGCAGAGTAGATCTTTTTACCAAGAACATCTCTTTCTGTCACCCCTCTTTGCCTAGTTCATTAAGTTTATAAATCTTTGGAAAATCTGCAGTTGTCACATACTCAGTTAAGATATTGAAGAATTTTTAGAAGTTGTATGAACTCATGTTTTTCCTGCAGGCCTGGGATGCTCCCTGTAATTGCATCCCTGACAGCAGTGAGTATGGGAGGAAGACTGATGAAAAGGCTTCAATTTTTAGTGCTTGATTTTGTATCCTTAAGGATACCCTTTCATCACAGCTTCCATTTTGTCATTCCTTTCAATGGGTGTGGAGCTGGAGTTGTATTTCCTTTGCCACATGTAGAAGTGACCTAACTTCCATGCTCTGTCTTACCTTTTTTATTACAGTTATCCTGCCGTGGGACAGGGGCTGAATGCACGACGAGTCGAGCACAAGTTGATTCTCCTGCTATCTCATTGTCTGCAGTACATAAATCTTGAAAAGTGTGCTTTGAATAGGGAAGGATACCAACTTAATGATACATTTACTCTAACTACGGCTGGGTGTGCACAGAATCCTAATGCCTGCTGCAGACTCTTCATGGTAACAGATGTTGCTCTCTGCTTATAAAGTAAGTTTATTGTGTTAGCTGCCTGTAAGCAGTTTACTCTCTAGAAGATTCATAGAGTAAATTAAAATTATCTAATTATTTGTTATCTAATTTAATAGAGAAATGGTCTTGATCTTCAGATATTACACATATATTATTATATTACAAGGCAGTATGGCAGAGGTCCCTTTCTGAGCTCTGAGCTGCCACTGAATAAGAAGAGAAACTTGTACTCACACACAGGCATGTCTAGAGATGGGCTGCAACAGCCTTACCAGGGAGAATTCACTGGGCTGTGGCTTTTCTTTATAGATATTTTGCTATGCATCCCTGTCCCTCTGCCTGCTCACCTGTCACCAGGCAGAGTCCTGCTGCTCCCAGCAGAGCCCTTTGCTGTGACATCTCCGATGTGCCCTTTATCACAAGGTCCATCTCCTGCTGGGTCCCTGCCGAGACTTTGCAGCACAGAGCAAAAGGAATGCTCCACCAGCCTTTAGCTGATGGCTAAAATTGTGTTTATTTACTAATATTTGACTAATTCTTCACACATAATGGACCATTTTGCTCTCAAGCTAAAAAAGTGCCACCTCTCTCCTGCTCTCAGCTCCTGGCTCTTGAATTGGGGTGAGGAAGGCTGGGTCCATCATTGGGATTGCTCCACAAACCATGATCAGTGTGGGGTGAGGGGGCTTGGTTTAGGGCAGAAAGTCCCACTTGCTTGATGAGGAGAACAAGTGAGCCCTCTTTTGTCATGCCAATATGTACATTTTATCCTGTAATTTTCCGAGTCATTATGACAAATGGCTCATGATGATGTCACTCATTTCCCCAAGGATCTCTCAGCTCTCCAGCCAGCATGTAGCAAGCTGCAAACAGTATTTCAAAATGAAAAATTGCAGGTGTTTTCTGGATGTCATCCAAAGGAAGGAGCATGGATTTCAGGCAGAAATCAAATCAGACCACATGGAAAATTCTCCCTGAACACCCCAGACAGACAACAGATGGTAGTCGTGACATTACGAGTCAACCTGTGCACCTGGGAAACCATGGCCAGGAGCAGCAGAAGTGTACATTTAAATTAAGTCTTCTATAAAATCTTTTAATAAGGAAGAGCTGAAACAGCAGAAATGCCTTGCCACAGATTTTGGTGCTGTAAAAGAAATAAAGAACTTTTTTTTTGCTGCATGCCATGTCCTGTCTGCTTACTTATTACATATTATCTTTGGAGACCCTCTTGATTATCTATCTATCTATCTATCTACCTATCTATCTATCTATCTATCTATCTATCTATCTATCTATCTATCTATCTATCTATCTATCTATCTAATCTATCTATCTATCTATCTATCTATCCTATTAAACTACAGTAATGGCTTTTGCTGGAGTCTACCAGAGGAACATCCTGGAATGGATCTTTTGAGGTTATGTTAGCTGTAGTTAATATTTGCATAGTCTTTACCAGTTTATTCCATTCTGTATCTGATTTGCTCCAGATGCTGGGGAAGTCCTGCATTTTCTCCTTCTTCCTCTCCCCATCTGACAACCACATTAATATATCCTTAGCAAGATTCTTATATCTTTGGTTAAGCCTGCTGGATAAATATAATTTATGTAGCCTTCACTGACACGATCTATTTCTGATGATGGAGAAATGAATAATGCAGTTATGAGAGAAGCTTACTCATGGGTTACCTGTAACTCTGAGTTCATAAATGCTACTCTGTGTTGGACCCAGGGCTGACATAAACAATGTCAGTATGTCAATGTCAATAAAAAACTTCCAAAACTGAATATTTGAATGTTTGGGTAGATGCTTGCTGATTATCCAGCTTCTTTTCACAACCAAAATGTAGCTACTCATAAAAACCACATGAAAATCTGAAAATTTATATATAAAATGGCAGAAACATGGGAAGTTTTTATTAGGAAAAAAAAGAGTAAGTATTATTTAAGTAAGGGCTATATATTGAGACAAAATTTCCCCTTTTCTGCTTCTTTTTCTTTGCAGTGACTATGGTTCAAATTCATGTCTTATTTGTGGAAACACTGTCACAAGGTATTTTGGTTTTAATACAGCAAGAAACACAAATCCTACATTTGTACTAGAATAGTTTGTGTTTGGCATGGCAAAAATAGCTGCACAGAAACTGTGGTCCTGGATTTTAATGGACCTTGTTGTTACTGACAACCACTTAATATTTTACTCGTATATTCTTTTGGGTTCATTTAAACAGCAGCTCGCCTAAGCACTGCAGAAAAACATAATATGATAAATTAGGCTAGGTCAAAGAGGAGAAATTATTTTAAATGAATACAAGCATCTAATTTGTCTGGACTTTTAATGAATTGCAATGCCAATATTACTAGAGTTGACAGCAACGTAGATTCTATTAAATTCAGTAAATTCTACACTAAACTTTCCTTACTTTTTCCTATTCCTTTTCATGTGTTTATACATCACATCACCTTAGGGAGACTCAGTCTACTGAAGTGGAACCAGTTTTCCTGTCCTGGGGTACCTACAGTCCACCTTTGGGTTTCAGTCACACACATAATCACACCTTTGCTGCTGACTGATGTGTCTTTGGGACCCCCACATGCCTCATGCAGTGCAGGACCCCAGGTTTCCCCCTTGGGGCCAGAGCTCATGTGCTCCTCCAGCTTCCAGCTCCAGACACAGCTCCAGACAGCCATAAGGTCCAATGAGCAAATACTTTTGCTCTGAGGTGAAAGGACTGCAAACTCCTGAAGATGCCATATTCACATTATTGATGATCTGGGAACTGGCAGCCTGGACCCAGGGCTGGGTGACCCACAGCTTTTACTGACATTGAGTTTTAGCAAACCCACAGCATGCTCTGGACCATCCCAGCCTTCCCGAAGAGGTGTGAAAAGAAGTGTAAAACTTTCCATCTGCCAATTCCACCCATCAGCTGGGAGGTTCTTGGCAATGGTCTGAAGGGTTTCATGAGCAAGTTGTGCTACACAATCAGAATCCATTAGCTGCCTCTCTCCTGCACCATGAATACACCCCAATTACCTCTCTTGTAACACCACAAATACATTATTTGCCCCTAGTGAGAAATAATGTGCATTTTCTCATGGGCCAGTTTGCATTAACACCATTGCCACCACAGCCCCTGATTTATCAGTCAAGGTGTGCTTTGCAGTGATATTTACAGCCTGGCTTAATAGTGTGTCTGTTTTCTGTTTGCTGCAGATGATAATTCAGGGATTTGCTTGGCTAACTCAAAGAAACACTTGGAAACCACAGCCAGTGGGTTTGATTTTATTGCTGCAAGGATTTAAATAAACACAGACCGATTTTGTATCGTTGCCTGATGTTGTGTGATGACTGTATCAGCCACCCTCCTGCTTTGGTGATGCTTTTAAGGATGTTTGACACAAACCCGGTTGTAGTTTCTAAAACCTGTGCTTTATTCAGAGTCATAGAATCACAGATTCATTTAGGTTGAAAAAGACCTCTAAGACCATCAGGTCCAACCATTAAGCCAGCACTGCCAAGACCACCACTAGACCATGTGCCCAGGTGCCACATCTACATGCTTTTTCAATCCCCCCAGGATGGCGCATTCCCAGCTTCACTGGGCAGCCTGTGACAGTTCCTTGCCACCCTCACAGCTGGTTACTTCTTTCTGATATCTAATCTAACCCTGCCCCCTGTTTGTTAGAAGCAACCCCCCCTGCAGCACGTTAGAAGTCAGCCTGTAGCTGTAACTGCAGTAAAGCCAGCACCGTCCCTGCTGCCCTTCCTCCCACACTTGCCCTCTGCCACGTCTGGAAAACTAGAGGGTGAGCTGCCAGTGGATGACGTGGTGTGTCCTTTGCATGATGGCTGTTACTCCCAGACATTTTTTTCCTGCTAACTTACTGGTGCTATCACAGATGGATGTAAGAGCCAGAGCTACAGGGTGTTTGTTAGAGCATCCCAATATCCCTGAGCCCCCAGGGCCTCAAACTGCAGAAAACGAGTGAACTGAGCTCATTGACCGTTAACACAAATTTACTGCTACTTGTGCTGATGTTTTCAGCATAATTCATTGCAGCTTGAACTTGTTGACTATCTGCATAATTTCTCCTTGAATAATTTTACTGCCATATGGGATGCTGCAGACCTTGAGTTGCTGGCTTTGCACACAACCCCTCCGCGCATTAACGAGCCTCACTTGACGAGCGGTGAACAGCAACCTCCACATCCCTGGGATGAAGCCCACGGTTTCTGCTGATGTGGTTCAAGGAGGGATGGTTTTTTAACCTCCAACCTGTTATGAGAAGTACTCAGGAGTGGTGATGGTCCTGCTGACACAGCCCCTGTGCTCCCATATGCACTTCTGTGGGGGTTCAGGGCTCTCCAGACCTTGGGGCAGGGCACACAGAACTGCCTGTGTTAGTGAAAGCAGTTTTTAGGGTACAGAGAGGATTTTAGGCTCCAAAGCTGTCAAATTGAGTGTTTTCATCAACATTGATTTGAGCTTCTAAAGTAAAATACTGTTCAAGAAATGAGCCAGCTTAACCTTGTTATACAGGGAAGTTTAAGAAATTTTTCCAAAAGCTCCTGGCCTTTACCGTTTAGCCTTAATGCAAAACTTGAACTCCAGCAGTATCTGCTGCAGTTAATATTGTTGACAAGCTAGGCTGTCGTTCAGTCCAGATTTTGTGTCTTAATTAAATGGAATTTGTTTCAGCAAATAGCGCTTGTCAAAAGCAGGATATTTTTGCCTTAGGACTATTACAAAGATGCTGTTAGACATATTGATAATTAGCAATCTGTGTCTCAGCATTACAATAGCTCCATGTAAAGACAGAGTAATTTTTCCCAAGCCAAAATTATAATTGTAAATTAAATACAGACATGTCCAGCTAATCTTGAACATAAACCCATAGAGCAGTAGTACAATGTGCTTGAGAACACCAGGAGCTCACCTGGTTCACCCCTATTGCTTTTAGAAAAAGCTCTGACACCAGAAGGATCTGTGGAGGGACTGGTGCCAGGTGTGGTGATACCTGGTTGCACCAGGGGAAGTTTAGATTGGATGTTAGGGAAAATTTCTTCATGGAAAGGGTTGTAAAGCCCTGGAAGAGGCTGCCCAGGGCAGTGGTGGAGACGCCATCCCTGGAGGGATTTAACAGACCTGTAGATGTGGCACTCAGGGACACGGTTTCGTGGTGGCAGGGTGGGGGAATGGTTGGGCTTGATGTTCTATCTGCCCTATTGGTGTTAGAAATTGCTCCCCATGGGGGCTTTTGCCAGTGTGGTCCACATGTGAGGGAAGAAAGGGCAATACCATGTAAATGCATCCCATTCCTCCATTGAAAAACAGAAATGACGGAAAAATGAAGATATGAAAAATAACTTAAAAAAAAATCACATAAAGAGTTTTTAGGCTTGAGAAAATGCCTTGCCTTGAGAGAATAAAATTTACTTAACAAATCATAAAGAAGCCAATGGACTGAAATAATTTTACAGAAAGAAAATACTGAGTAATTTTGGCTGTGGGAGAAAGCTGGCATCCAATGGTAGGACGCCAGAACCAGCCAGCTTCAAAGCTGAAGTTGTGTCTTACACAGAGCTGCTTTTGTGCTGAGCAAGCTTGGGAACGGGAAAAGTGCCAAGGGAGCAGGACTGGCTGGCACTTTCTGTCTGAGTCAGTGTGGGGCATCTTCCTGGAGGAATTCAGCTGTGCTCGACAGCACGCGATGCTGTCTGCACCGGGGTTTGATGTGCTGATGGTCTGGAGAAAGAGATCAAGCTGCAGCTGAGCTGTCAGGACATGGACCATTACACATCAGTCACTAGAAAGAAAGGGGTGGGGAGAGGGTTGCCCAGAGAAGTTTTGGGTGCCCCATCAGGGCCAGGCTGGACAGGGTTTGGAGCAACATGGTAGAAAGGAAGGTGTCCCGGCCCATGGCAGGGGATGGAATGAGATGAGCTTTAAGGTCCCTTTCCACCCAAATCATACTAAGGTTCTATGACAATAAGCCAGTAGTTAGCCTCTCTTTGTGGTCCATCCACTCTTGAGACATCAACATTTTTGACACTGTATTTTAAAGTAATTATATTGGATTCCATGTGAAACTATGAGTGAAACCCAATGCAACACTCCCAATACAGAGGAATATAACACAGCAGCTCATATGGAACTGTCTGCAAAACAGGGCTGATGTCCAGCTGAGGAAAATTCACAGTTAATGCTCAGAACAGCTTTGACAGGTATAGGAGGTGCTGGCCTGCAGGAGCAGCTGTGCCAAATAGGATGAGGACTAAAAGTAGGAAATAGTACAGTTGTTCAAAACCCCTGATCACCCCAAATTCCTAGCCAATGCCCTATTTAAAGAAAAAGGGAGACGCCAGCCTGGCTCTCCTACCTGACTCAGCATAGCTCAGGCTTTGCCAGTCCTCAAAGCAAATCCTCTGAAGAAAAGATGAACTTTCCTCCACAGAAACTCCAGTTTCTGAAAGCCTGTTAACATTGAGTTTACTGTAGCCTTAAATAAAACATTAAAAACTCTCCCTCTGCAATACTCCTTGCAGTAAACTCCTCTCCAGGTACCTCCACACCCTGCTCTGCTGTGACTACAGGTGGTTGCAGTGCCAGCTGGGTTTACACTCTAACTGAAGAGTAGCTGAACACCACATGGCTCCTGGCTGAGTATCCAGTGGCACAGGAGTGATGTGGCCACTGGGCCACGCCTGGCATTACCCCTGTGCAACAGAGGGAGAAACCTGTGCTAGCCTGGGAACTGGAGCTGTGCTTCTGGAAATGCCAGTGGTCTGACCTTTAGAAACTGGGATGCTGCTCGTTTGATTTAGTACTTGCCTTGTTTACGAGGCACAGCTGGCTCTCTGCTCTCGCTGTGCTCACTGCCTTCACCTGATGGCTTTGGACAAGTGTCAAAGACACCACAGACTGCCAAGGGTTAGTGTTGAAGTGCTTAATTAAACAAGCCTCTGGGATGTGGCAATTTGCTTGGTAGGAGCACCACATTGGGACTCTTTATTTTTCTTTATTCTTGTTTTCTTCTAAAGTTAGTATTGTGAAATGAGAATTTTTTTTTTCCTTTTTCATGCATTTTGTTTTCAGCTACAAGCATTTGGAAAATGTGACCCGCAATCCCCATATTTCCTAAACTCAAGATGAGACATGCAAGAGCCTTTTGGGCCACTAAGATGAGTTTTCACTTTTTTTCCATGATTTTTCTGGAAAAAGGGACAAATAAAATCACAAGGGGAAAAAAACCCAAAGGTAGAGAGCTGCTTTAGTATCCAGTCACGTCTGTGAGGACTGCAAGTCACCTGAGCATCCTGTGCCAAGGCTGAGGGTCATTAACAGCGCTGTGAAGGCACTGCTACATCTTCCCTCTGGGCTGCATGGTGATGACCTTTTGCTGCCAGGAACTGAGTAATGGGCATTATTCAGCTGCTGCAGAGGGTAGATTGGGCCAAGAATTTAACAAGTTGCACTGGTCCCGCCCCAACCATCCTGCTCTGCTTGTGCAGGCTGTAAATCTCACGGCACTGGGCAGCCAGAATTGAGGGGATTTTGGCCAATGCATTAAGCTGGGCTGCACAGCCAGCTCACATTGCATGGGATTAAAAAAAAAAAAAAAAAATTAATGATGTCAGGTCTGTATTTGCAGCTCCTTCATCAGATGGCCCCAGCCCAGGCTCAGCTCAGCCCCCATCACTCATGCATGACCCTCAGGTCAGCACCTTTGCATTTTTGGGGTGTCCTGATTTCCAGCAGACGTGAGCAGATGCAAGATTTCTGCCTGTCATTGTTCTCTGTTTTCAGGTTTATTTAAAAAATCTTCATAGCCTTGCTATTTTATTCTTTTAGAGACAAGTGTTAATAAACCAACAAACCAAACCTCCAACCCTGTTGTTGGAGGCAGGTTAAAAAGAGTGACATTTCAGGTGTGTTTTTCCTCCACTAACAGGGAGGAGCAGTCCATTCCTGGGCTTGCAGCGCTTGGCTGGGAATTTGTCTGGTCTTCAACACCCACACCATCACACCATCTTGTCTATAAAAGAAACACAACTCTTCCTGGTCTCCAGATGGGGAGATGTTCCTGTGTTTTATTTCAGTCTACTTAAAAAGTTAACAAGGAAAAAAAAATAATAAAAATCCCTTTCCGCAGAAGTGGTTGGGGGAAGCTGGTAGCAGCCAAGTGAGTGGGACACCACAGTGATGGGCAGGAGCTGTGCCCACATCATGCCTGAAGTGCCTTGTGCTACAGGTGCACGAAGGAGGAAAAGAGGTGTGAAATGTGGATTGTGGATGCTCCATCCTGGGCAGTGTTCAAGGCCAGGTTGGACGAGGCTTGGAGCAACCTGGTCTGGTGGAAGCTGGCCCTGCCCATGGCAGGGCTTGGAAAGAGGTGAGCTTTAAGTCTCCTCCAACCCAAACCATTCTCTGATGATTAGCTCTAGAAATGGCTGCTGCTGGTACCTGTTGTGGAAGCCCAAGACTGGCAGAGGGGATGCACTTCTGTAGGTTGGGGGGGAGCTTGCCAGGCTGGGAGAAATGAGCTCCAGTGAGCAAACAGCAGCACTGGAAGAGCCAATTGTAAGATTGATCTGTTTCCCATACCTTAAACATACTATAGGGGCTTAGGGGCTTTGTTGTTGTTGTTGTTGGCCCCTGAGAAAATGCACGAAGCAGCGAGTCAGGTGATGGGTGCTGGTTGCAGATGGGAAGCAGAGTGGAAACTGCAACCCAATACGGAAAGCCAGTGCTGCTGCTTGCCTTGCATAATGCACTTCGTTAAGACAAGCAGGATTTACCCCCAGGTTTGCTAAGCAAGCAATTACTGACGCAGGTAGGGAAATCCCTGGGTCCTGGGGGGTCAGTGAAGGGCGAGAGCTTTACCTGTAACCTGAGAGACTGTCACAAAGTTTGTACAGGGAGGGACAAAGGTGGTCTTAGGGAAAAAAATGCAAAGGCATTATGGCATGCCCACATCTCTTATGAATAACCAGGTTATTGCACTCATCTCCCCAGCCTCTGCTCCTCTGTTCCTGTTCATTTTGTTGACCTGCTGTAGGGTCATACAGGGAATTAACCATTATCTCCTTACAGAATTGAGATCTTGACCTGTTTTATCCCTTTCACACAGCACCCAGCACACTACCAGGCACTCCGGCAATTAAGACCTAATCACGGTATAAATCAAGTAAATAAGTACCTGTCAACAGGTCATCAGGACTGGTGTTCCTCTTGGGCAAAGCTGTGTTCATGGAGGTCAATGCAGCAAAATGGCCCAAGGCCTTCAAGGCAGTGTTTTTCAACAGCCCCTCATTAAGTCTCTTTTGCAGGGGGGGACCAACCCACCCTGCCAGTTCCCATCTCACACCCATTCTGCAGACAAGCCCACCAAAATATTTTGGTACTTTTGTTGGTATTTTTTAGTGGTATAAAAAAGGGAAGTATTTAATGACAAGAATATGTTAACCATCACAGATTCCAAATAAGGGACTTGTGAGTTCTGCTTCCAGTTTAAAAATGGATGGTTTCTGAACAGGCACTTCCATTCAGAAAGTGAAAATATTGAGGGAAATACTAAGACAAAAGAGCATTTCTATCATTCTGCTGTTTAATCTCAGTGATGAATGGCAAATGCATCTGATCATGGCATTGGAGTCTTAGTGGCAACCAAGGATGATGTTTCCCATGATTTTAGCGTCAGAAAATCCTACTGACATATAAGTGTATAGGATAATGAAAAGGTCACTAATTCAATTTAGATCAATTTCAATTAATCACCATGATTAGTTAATAATTTAGTAACTAGGAATTAAGTGTGAATTGGTAGACAACCAAAAGGATAGGGAAAGAAATTGCCCACAAGGAAATGTAGTCTCTTTTTGACAGAATTGAAACATTTTTTTGAGTATATATGAAATTTCTGTGCCATAAAAAAAAAAAAAATCAGAGTAACAAATGTGCAGCACTTTAATGTCAGATTTGACTGTTATTGGAACTGTTCACAAGTAGTGTGGACAATCTAAATTATACTTAATTTTCTAAGTATGCTATATTACCATTAGGATACTTTAGAAAAACACATCACCAGAACTTGGGCTGGAGAGGGAACAAAGGGAACATCTTTGGAAGGTCCAAGTGGGATTTTTTTCAAGTGAATGCTATTCCAATACTTTGCGACAAACAGGAAAAAGTGAGGTCTGTTACACATTTTCACAGCCTACATATAAACCAGCCTCAAGAATATTTACCTGAACATATATATACAGGTTTGTTTTTTTTTTAATATTCTTAAAAAAGTAATATTTGCTTGATCTATGACACAATGAACGTCTCTACAGGGAAAACTTACCATAGGCATAATAAAATACTCAAGAAGTCATAAAAGGTAACACAAGAGCAGTGTTTGGCCTTGGTAAAACACATTTAGGATGGCTGCAATGTATGGATACAGCTTTGTTCAAGAAAGGAGCTGTGCATATTTAAAGGTACTTACAAAGCTGGTCTTCTCCTTTCTTTGACATGGGATATGTTTCCTAATGGGATGAGTACAAAATCATGGACACCATGCATTACTAAAGGAAGGCTATGCCCACCTGTTTCACATGTCTGTGTTGCAATGATGGAAGAGTCTCTTCTAACCCCTATGGCTCATAAGTGAAAGAAGTGTAGGATTCAGCGTATGGGTGTTGAAGGACAATTTCAAGGACTCCATGTTTAATGAATTCATAGGATTCAGCTCCCCTTCTTTGTCTGTCGGAACAGATTTTTATATTCTCTATAGAACTGAAATGGTGTAAAATACCTCAGGCCTACAGCCATGCTAAAATGCTGCTCTTCTGGTAAACTTAAACATTTAAAGCAAAGATTGCCAGTGTTATTCTCCATCCTTCTTGCTTAAAATCCCTCTGTGTGTCTTGTGGAATGGGTGACTCGAAGCATCTGCGGAGGGAAATAATTACGACACCACTACCTATCACTGCACGTGTTCAAGGGCAGCTTTCTACAGACTCTGGCAACAAGGTCCTTGGCAAACCAAGCTGGGTCTTTCCAGAGGCCAATGGGTGGCTCCAATATTTACCTGCAGAGAGGTTTCACCCACCTGAAGACCCCATTTTCCAAGTGATGGTTACAACTGCTTGGATGGCACCACTTCTTGCCTGGCTCTGCTGCCACAGCTGCTTTTGGCCTTGTTACTTCACGGTGATGGATATAGAAAGTTAGAAAAATGCAAATAGAAAAGTTTTTTATATCTTCCAAGTGTGCAAATAAATGGCTGTATGTTTTTATGGAAACTCAACTGAAATTTCTCAATGCCAGCTGTTGCATTCTTGGATAATTCAGCTGCTTTTACATGAATGTCTTTGCTCATAACTAAAAGATAATTGACTATAAACAAGTGTACTATAAACAAAACAGAAAAAAAAACCCACAAAGAAAAACTGTTTCCTCGTTGTTCTGAAAAGAAATAGGCAAATTAAGGCTATGACTAGAAAATGAGTGAGTTTTCTATTAAAAATAACCTCTGTTATTTTAACTGTTATTTTATGAAGAACCAAGTGATTTCAGAGATCCTAAATATTTAATGAGAAAACCAATGATTTCTAGAAGTGTTGCTGTCTCCAATGGGAACAACCATAACTAATTCCCTGCCCCAAAAGAGTAGATTTTGCATATTGTTCCCAAACTGACCACACTCACGATCTGTTGAAAGACTAATGCCACCTTCTCAACAAAATTGTTTACATAAACTCTGACCCCCCCGCCAGTATTTACCCAGGCCTGGATGGGTAATGGCCTGGATACTTCATGGCAAATTTCTCAAATACAATCACACAAATATGCACTGGAAGAGAGGGGACTCATCCCATTGCCTTCAGTAGGACCAAGAGCAAAATGAAGTGCAGAAGCAAGCGAGCTGACAGTTACTATTTCTGTGATGCCTCCTTCTGAAATCACATCTGCGAATCCTCTCAAAGCCATCCTGCAGAGAAAACTGATCAGTTTTCATTAAATCACTCTCCTAGGTTTCTCTGGGTTGAAAACTGCTCTGATGTTTACTTTCCCTCATCATCCAAAGGTGAATATTCAAAGGTGAATAGTCCTCGCTGCTGCCATCTCCCTGGGCTGGGGTGGGGTAGTCAGTGCAGCCAACAGGCAAGGGATACAGGGAAGAAAACTGATGCTTGGACATAACATAAAAGCTCCTCAGTATGGAAAGTCAAAATCTGTTTTGTTCTACAGAATTACTAGGTTTCGTGGCTTGTACGATATCTCAGTGGAGATATTATTCGCTTCCCAGCATTTTTCTCATAACCACAAATCATACCACAAATAAAAAATATCCCTTCAAAACCACTTCCTATTAGCAGAGCATACCTTATATTATAAAACTTGCAAGTAGACCAGTGTTGTACCATGAAGCCTATACAGGGTTTGTCTTTTTCTTTTTGTTTTCCCAGTGTAAAAATATACAATACTACTGCTCATTTCCTGCAGTGTAAAGGTCCAACTGGTCCTTGCCTGCTGAAGGCTCCGCTGCTACTGCCCTTTCATACCTCCCCAACCCAGACCACTGTGTTACCCCTCCTTATACCTGAAACCTCACAGCGTAACGTATTTTGCCTCCCATTTATAACAAACAAGGAATCTTTAGCTGGTGTAATGAGATACTGTCCAAATAATCCACTGTCTTTCATAATTCTGTTGTAGCTGCTCCAGGGCCAGTCTTTGGATGTGATAGGGTCCTTCAAATTCTTCAGTACATTCATTCTCCCCGTTGACAGCTCTACAAAAAGCACATCTGTTTGCAAATGTGCAGTAGCATATATATAGTACTGATTGCCTTCGGTGAAAGAGGGCTGAAACGTGAGATCAGACACGTGTATATTTGTTTTTAAGTCATAAATCAACTTGATCTCCCCTCGAACAGTCAGAGCCTGGACTCTGATCCTGCCGCTGCCTCTGTCTGCACTGACCAGGTACCGCCCGTCAGGCGACACGTGCGGCGTGCCCGACACGTCGCCGTTGGGGCCGATGACGGCGTCGGTGACGCTGTCGATGACGAGCTGCGGCGGGGCCGAGCGCTTCCTCCTGCACTGCACCAAGTAGTAGCCACCCAGGTGTGTGTAGGCCATGGCCTGAGGCACGCAGCTGTAGGCTTTGAGGCTGATGGTCTTGATGTGGGTCACAGTTTCCAGGTCAATCTTGTGAACCGCGTGTTTTGACCGGTTGAAAACGAAGCCAAACCTGAAACAGAAAACAAGACACCGAAGTCACCTCTGGAGACATGGTGACATGCTTGAGCAAAGAGAAAAGTCAGCAGAATTGGGAACCTTTAAGTCTGTTGGTTTGGGAAGCATGTGCAATAATGCTGTCTCTTTTTGTAAGAAATGTCTTGTTTTAGTGCTTCTAAGACATCCTAGAAGGAGGGAAGAAGGAAGGATTTAATTCCGTTCAAATCAGCAACCTGATCCTGGAAATTTGAATATGTGCTTAGCTGTTTGAATCTTCAAGAGTCAAAATCTTTTATTGGGAAGACCAATTTCTATAGAAATGATATCAAAATTTGGGTGTTCAGTAGGCTAACAATGACCAGGCTTGTATTTAAATTCAATATATACTCAAGCCTTCAATCTCAAAACAGAAAAGCATTCAAAATAAAGCATATTGCTACCAGGTTGAGGCCTGACAGTAACTATATATAATAAATACAGCTGTGTACAATATAATGTATAACCACTGAATGAAGACCATATCTAATCTCATGTCTTAACTGACAGCACCCGAGGGAACCTGTGGTGTGTGTTTGGGACCTGTGTGTCCTAGGGTGACTTTATGATGCTGAGTTGTATCCCCAAGCCTCTGAGTAGCCCAGAAGTAAGTTCTGCACCTTTAAAACTAGATCTGAGAGTGAAGGGGGGAGAAGGAGAAGCAGTGGAATGTCTGAGGTAGTTGTATTTGAAAACACAGAGGTAAGAGCTTCAGCTTTGTCTCTCACAGCCTGTGCTGCCTGCAGCAGGGACAGCAGGACAGAGCTCTCCTTTGCTTTTAGTTAGGTTTTTTTTTTTTTTAGCTTGCTGAGGCAGAGAAGTTCCCTGGACTGTGGCTTTTCTTTTTCTTGGAACTGATCAGTCTGCTCTGGACTGCACACCCAGACAAACGTCGGGAGCTCACCCCTGTGCCCACCGGGCCGGGACGCGGCATTCCAGCGCAAGGACTGATCAGAGACTGAGTGAGCTGAGCTGCTCCCACGACAAGGACTTTCTGAATCTGCCATCTCTTCAGAACAGCAAGAGATTTTATTATTTAATATTATTCATTATTTTTATGTTTGTGAATACTTTGCTTGTTAAATAAACAAGGAAATCTTTTCCCAAACCAGTTGGGGAAGGGGCCGCTTTAGTGTGCTTTCTAGAGCACACTAGAGCCTTAGAAAATTTCCTCCCAAATTTGCCCTAAACCACGACACCATGGTGCCTAGGAACCACTGCAGGAGATGGCAAGGCTGTGGTGCAGAGCAGACTCTTAAAAACCATCCTGCCAGCCCAGGGAAGGCGTAAAACACTTCTTGAGGAACATAACCAGGGTGCCCTGAAGATAAGGGGTTTTTATTTTCTGTCTCAAGACAAGACAAAAAACAGTGAGCAGAGGATAAATGTTCTGTAAAAGATATATGCTGCAGCACTCCTGACCTTTGCTGAAAACAAGAAAAGGTCAATAATAGCCAAGAAAGGTTTCTGCTTAATTAGAGAGGGAGCCTTTAGAAACATCCTGTTTGTGTTCCCCTGGATTCACTGACACTGACTTACAAAAACTAATTTTACATCAAGTATCTTTTCATCCATTCAATGCAGACAGAGGCAAATGAAGTGAGTGCTTAGTGTTGTAGCTCTTCCTCAAAAGATGTAAAATTGCCTTGTGAAATGCGGAGGACAACATGCTTCTGTGCAGATAATACATGTTTTGCTTGAAACACTAGGTTTATTTCTTTATTCTTAATCCATCTGTCACTGAGACACTCAGCAATGATTTCACTTCTAAAGAACGAGCCAATGTAGTGTATGATCCCATGAAAATCACTGGGCTAAGCCTTTCATTTCCCCATTATACTCACATCCATTAGAGACTTCACGAAGTATCTGCACTGGAGAGTCATAGCGCACTGCGTGTGTGGAAATTGGATATGACACTTGTATTTCTCCTGGATGAATGCATTTTAAGTACACTTTAAAAAGTGCTTTCCCTTACAGCTTTTTTTTTTTTTTTCCCCAAGACCTCCTTAATACTTGGCCAAATGCCTGAAGAAGTTAAGAAATGCTTCTTATCATAAACTTCCATTTAAAGAAGTGGGTCAGGATGTATTTTATGTTCCCACAGCTGCAGAAGAGGTTCAACCCTTGCATGAAATCTGTGATCTGAAATCTCAAAGCAAAACTTGCTCTTAGAGCGTTTTTAATTGACAACAGTCTACCCTTGGAACTAATAAAAAAGGATATATTTCTAGATATCCATCTAAAATAGGAGGCAGCTGAAATACATATGCAGGAGTATTTGCATACAAATACTATTTGGCTCGTGGAAGAAATTGCTTAAATGTTCACCTTCCTGGGAAATGCTGGTACTGCCATTTATTGTTTCTGAGTGGAGAATTTAGAACATCGTCTCAACGAGTATCATTAGCCTGCAAGCAATTATTTTTCTGTGTTGAGGGTGAGAGAGAATGGACAAAAATCTGGCCCTGAACAAATCCATCAGGGAATCAGGGGCAGCATTTGCAGCTTTGCATACAGAAAGCTATAGACAATAATCTATATTTATTATTTCTGCCACCTAATCACACTGAAGCAAAAGGACAATTAAACAAACAAAAATGTGCAACGGTTCCACCTTCCTGTCTTTGAATCCAATTCTCACCTTCTCAGCTCAGGCTTTAACATTCAGCAGAGTCATCTACCTCCTGGCACTACTATTAGTCATAATGAAATTGTGAAAGAAAACTGGAAATATGAAGTAGAGAGAAATTACAAATGACAGCCATGAGGCATGCATCATTATTTTGTGTTTCAGCAGGCAAAATTATTTATTTTGGAACAGATTCAACATATAATCATTTAAGTGTAACCCCTTCTCTCTCAGTGTTTCCTGCAGGAAACCTAAGATGACTGTAAAGAGTTACATTATGGTTTTTGAGTGTTCAACTTAGTTAAACTATACAGAGGACAGAAGATGGTTAAGCAGTTGCTATGTTATAACATGGAAAGAATAGTATAAATTGCTGTGCAGTTATCATCAATTTTGATAATGTTAATGGGAGGCTTCCTGTGCCTGCTGGGAAGCAGCCAGTATTACTCCAGGTTATTAGTATGTTAGTTACACAACCTCATTAACCACTACATCCCATTAACATTCAAAACTGATGGTTCATGGAGGGTTTTTTTTTATGTGCAGCGCATACAATTTTTCTGCTCCAGCCATAAACCCCACGCAGAGATCCAATAGTTGAACAAGTTGGAAACACAGGAAAAAACCTCATCTTATGCTTTAGGCAGAGTACACTTTACCACTTCAAGCAATATATCCTTGACAAAGGTTTCTGCCCAGATCTGTAACAGTTTTGTGGCAAGGAAGGTGATTTTTGGGCCATCAAATTCCTGGCACAAGTAAGCCAGGGCAGGGTGCCATAAGCTGCAAGGGGGGATGGCTGACTAAGGTGAGGCTTTAATGCCTATGCATGGTCTAAGTGAAGTCCAGGATTGTTTCTTGCTGTTCTATTGACTAGCTGAATAACTACTGGCAATTTCATCAACTATTTCTCCATTTCATGTGTGAAAATGGGATAAATGTAGTTAAGATTCATCACAAATTCATTCATTCATTCATTCATTCATTCATTCATTCATTCATTCATTCATTCATTCACTCATTCGTTCCTTCATTCGTATCTGTAAAGTGCTTTAAGGTTATGAGAAAGGAGCAGCATGGTCACCATTATTATTCATTAAAATAATTTCTCACCTAACGTGATTAATAATCAGATTTGTAGGTGGTATAAAAAAATCATCCACTCCTTCAAAGGGTGTGTGGATAACACGTGGATCCTCCCCAGCACTTGCCTCTGGAATTACCTACAATAAATACACACAAGGTTGAGTGCAGGATAAGCACTGAGAAAGGCAGAAAGGTAAATACAGATTAGAGACATGCACGGTACTGAGTGCCTCTTTCCAGGGTGTAGTAGACTCAACTGATTAATGACTACAAAACACTGTTTGGTGCAGTTGTCTTGAAAAGGTGTGCTGGCAAATAGTATTTGAGGCTTGACATTTGTAAGGTAAGTACTCAACTTGACTTTCATCAGTTGTTTACATCTCGAGAAAGAGCAGTCAAGCAGGAACTGAGGCAGTATGACAACACTAGGACCATAATAATTTATCCCTCACTAGCTAAAGTAAACATTTACTTCATGGTCATATTTATTAATCTCACTTAAATGCACAGTGATAATTTACCACCCTGAAGGATCAAACACTAAGTCACAGGAGTTAATTATCACTTTGAAGGAGAAAAATTGTTCATCCATTGATATAAAGTCCAGGGAGCAGTGGCCTTTGGCTGTCCCCTGGTCCTGTCCTCCAGCACAGCACAGATCTCCATGGACAGGGGAACTCAGCTCCTCCACTGCTCCGGAAGGGAAAAGTTTTCAAAAATTAAAATGTTAAACACTCAAACTGTTTGCTGGGTTTAAGATGACTTTAGTCCATTCATTAGGACCTTCTGCTCTCTAATCTGCAGCAGTCGTTGCTTTGAATTTATAGCTACCTAATTCATTAAAGACATGTTAAATCCCCAAAAGGTTTATTTCAGACAGCTGTTCTGGTCATGCCATTTAGATTTCTTCCAATTAGATTGCTCAAGAAGGATGTCCACCCTAGCACAGTGCTTTCAAGAGGCCAGACATTTGCTTCCAACAAGCCAGTAATGGCCAAACAACAGCTTAGTTGGTTGCACAGGCAGTTTGATAAATCCCTGACTTCCAGAGAATGAGTGGAAATTTAGATCAACCTCTGCAGCAGCATCTTCATTCATTAAAAAAAAAAAAAATTATGGCATGTCTGCAACCAAATACTGCAGGTTTTAAGAAGGAACTTTGCCCAATTAGTCACTGCCCACCTTTTGGAAAGAAGGTCAGAAAAAAGAAAGGATCTGCTGATGCTGATGCTAATCTCATCTCTGTGTGTGTAACTGCACATCATAAAGATAACAGAAAGGACTATCTGAGATCTGGAGCCTTCTAACAAGTTTCCAACTGTGCAGATGGTGTGTTCTCCCTAATAATGACATACTTGTGCCATCTATTCTTTAATTACAGAAACTTCTCACAGCTGGATGGAAGAAATTAAGTCAGAAGGGGTAAAAAGAGCCCATTTTGTCTCCTTAAACCCTGTACAGGAAACTCACATCCCCAGGTGAGACAACCTGGTGCCACTGTCCTGGAAACCTTCATTTAGATGCCTCTGCTCTGGTTTTGGCATCTTTTCCTGAAACTGCCCGTGATGAGTAGCTGGTCCAGTCTTTATTACTGACAGTCAGCACTGGATGGAGCATGTTGATGGTGGGGATGGCTCATCCCATCTCCATGGGGCAGCATCTCCAGCAGAAGCCTTGGGTAGCTCCACAATTAATGTAGACTCCCAGTTTGTCGGTTTTTAGGACAGAAAGCACAGCCCCCTTTCTTCTCTGCCTGCTGGGGAACGCTTTAATGTAGACTTAGCAGCAAACACTTCTGGCAGAAGGAGAATTCACATGACACCTGTTTCCACAAAGGTTGGGCAGCAAGTGCCAGAAAACAACTTCCACAGAATGGGACATCTGGATGGATCAAAGCAGATCCATCAACTGGTGTCAACTCTGTCATACAATATACAGCAGCAGAAAAATGCCCCACTAGATGACTGTTCTCCATGTTCTCTGTACTGTCAACAGAAGAGTAAATCTGCCAAGGTGATCCAGAAGTGGAAGTTAATTTAGCTGTCCAAACTCAAGTGCAGTGCTGTGTCCCAATGTCACTGTGGGTCTGGTGGTGCTGAGCATGGAGGAGTTCTACAGTCATCACTGGCACCCTTGTAGTAGAATCACCAACACCCAGTAATGCAATTCATCCCCAAGGTTTTACTTCTCCTTTTTTTTTCTTTTTTTTTTTTTTTTAATGCCCTAGAGGGTGTTTTTGCATTTTACTGTGAGGGAATCACAGAGTCACAGAATTGTTAAGGACAGAAAAGCCTTCTAAGACCATTGAGTCCAACTATTTCCCCAGCACTGCCAAGCCCACCACTGAACTATGTCCCCAAGTGCCACATCTACAGGTCTTTTCAACCCCTCCAGGGACAGTGACTCTGCCACTGCCCTTGGCATCCTGTTCCAGGGCTTGAGAAAGTTGTCAGTGAAGAAATTTTTCCTAATACCAACCTAAACCTCCCCTGGCACAACTTTAAGCCATTTCTTCTTGTCCTATCACTTGTAACATGGGAGAAGAGACTGACTGCCATCTGGCTCCAACCTCCCTTCAGGGAATTGCAGAGACTGATAAGGTCCTCCCTGAGCTCCCTCAGCTGCTCCTTGTCAGACTTGTGCTCCAGACCTTTCCCCAGCTCTGTTGCCCTTCTCTGGACACATCCCAGCACCTCAATGTCTGTCTTGCAGTGAGAGCACAACACTGGACCCAGGATTTGAGGTGTGTCACCAGTGCTGCAGAGCACAGCAGCCTTGTCCTGCTCACAGCCAGCTGCCAGCCCTTGTTGTATAACTTTATGGCACCTGGCTCTGCCACTGGTCTTAAAACAAAACAGACCTTGGCACAAAGCAGCCCTGCTGTCAGCCTGTGGCACAGTCATTGCTCAAAACCAAATTAAATGGCAGGAAAAATACGTGAGGATGGACAGAGGAGGGATGAATAAAACACACTGGACATGCAAATGAAACAGCAGCTTTATATCCAGACCATTAAATGCTGTTAATTACCTGCAACCCACCAGCCACCAGTGTGTTAGCAGTGATGCTGAGCCCAGGAAGAGCAAAGGCTCCAAAGTGTAAGGACTTACCTGCAGTGTGGGTGATGATTGCCTCATGTTCCCCCAGCTGAGCACCCACACTTGGTCATGGGACTTGTCATAATGTAATTTGGTTGGTACTGGGTCCACATCCAAGGACTTAAAGAAATCCAGAGAGAGTTATTTACACAATGACCCAAATGCACATGACAAATATTACATCAGTTCACTCCAGGCATTCTCATGCACCACTGTTATGTTCCCTGTGCAGTTTTGCCTTCAAATCAAGTGGAGGATCAACAGCAGTTGAAAAACTTGGCTGTTTGGTGCCATTTTCTGGGTAGACATCACTCCATCTTATGCTGTTACTTACAGCCAGTAGATCAAGGGCCAATTTCTGTCTGAATTGTACCCACACCAGCTCATTTTTTCCAAGCTGCTTATAACCCAGGTCAGGCAGCTAAGTCAGGAATTCATCCCAGTGTTATTTTACCAGACTCACTGTAAGCCTGGCTGCAGATGCAGCCCTGAGACTGTGATCTCCAACCCACAGAGGAGTTTATTCCTGCCAGTGAGGTTACAGAACAGTGAACCCCATGTGATCCCACTGGTGAAAGTGACATAGGCCCAGCTCTTCAGTGATCAGCAGAACTTTGCCCAGCAGCTCCACGGGGCAAAGATCAGATTTTTTTGTCCTGTATCAAGTCTTTTGCCATCAGTGAACAATGTGTTCACTTGTAAGTACCTGTATGGCTTTTTGAGTCTGGATATCAATTATCATTACTCTGTTCTGCTTTGGCTGTGTCACATAAATGTACTTGTCTCTGACATTGACCGCTGAAGCCCAGAGGCAGGACTGAGTGTCTTCACCTTCCACTCTAGGACAGATCTCCTCCTGAGGGGTTAAAAAAAGAAAAGGTTTAATTTTTACAAGTTCAGGGCCTGGAGCAGCAAGAAGCTTAGCCTTGAAAAGTGCAGGAAAAAAATCCCTGGGGATTCCATTAGGATGATATTTCTCCCCTTTCTTTCCTGGAAAACATGAAATAATTAATTTATCAGGTACCACACTTCAGCCTGGCTCTATGCAATGACATTAAACAGCTGGACCTCCTGCAAACTTATATTGAATTTAAATAACCACAGAGTCTATGGATTGATCTTTTGAAGCACGCTGTGGTTCATCAAAACTTGCAGTGCTGTCAGCATTTATTAGTAACAGAAATAGCACTGTGCTTTGAAAAAACCAGTGATTTACATTAATTGAGTCACTGCTTTATGTTTTTTATAAAGTCTTCATCTTCTGCAAAGGAGAGCATGCTCTAAAACACCTGTGCTCAAAGAAAGAGAAGCAAAACAAGCAGGATCCTACAGCTACAGAAACTTCCCCTGCTCAAAAGGCACCATATTCTGCTGCTTTGGGCCAAATGCTGTTCACAGCTGCCTGATGCCATACTTTGTCTCCAATCCTCACTGAGTCCCATGCAGAACTGGTACAGCCACCCTGACTTTGAAGAGTCACTTTTGGTCTCACCAACAACTCTGCATGTTCACTACTCCTCATTGCTCTTCCTTCTGCCAAGAGACTTTTTTGAAAGAGCACTTGTGTGGGACCAAGCTGTGGGGAGGAAATGGGGTAAAATGAGAATGAATACATATAAATTTCAATGATTTATATGACTGTTGATTTTAGACCTTATGTTGGGTGATATTAAATAATGGCCCAACATACCTAAGGGAAATGTGATTGGATCGGCATCAGAGCTTGTTCAGGGAAGAAGGGGGTACAACAAAAAACAATGTCAACACTGTGTCTGTACTGGAGGAATAGAATAGAATAGAATAGAATAGAATAGAATAGAATAGAATAGAATAGAATAGAATAGAATAGAATAGAATAGAATAGAATAGAATAGAATAGAATAGAATAGAATAGAATAGAATATCCTGAGTTGGAAGGGACCTACACCATGTGCAACAATTATGGATGGAAAGCTGTCACCTCTAAGAAGCACAGCTCTGCTGGCTGAGTGTCTTGGTGGAGACCATGAGTAAGGGTTGAAGATACAAGACTCAATAACTTGGCTGCATCTTCTCTTCTGTTCCTCCAGCCAGGCTGGGAATCTATGCTACAAGCTAAAACATGATGCAAAATCTCAGACTTGGGCTTCCAGCAGCCATTCATGCAGTCAGGCACCTGCCAGGCTCCACACTGCCCTCCTCATCCTCCACTCTCACAACACAGCATCTATAACAGATATAGCTAGACTATATGTGCACAGACAAGCATCCATCCAAGCCAAGGGGAGCAGGGAAAGGTCACCAGTCTTTCTGCTACAGGGCTCAGCTGCAGCTGCTCCACCTGCTTTTGTGCCCTGTAATAGCAAATGAAGCAACCTTTTTTGTAGATCCCCTCCTAAGGTTGGGCTGGTGTCACTGTCTATGTAGCAAACACTCAAGATAGTAAAAGGGAAAAGGGAGTAAAAAAATGTCAATCCTCCCTAGACCAAGGCAAGGGTCCTTTGAGATTTGTAGGAATCCCTCAAAGGTGTCTCTGAAGAGCAGCCAAGTGATGTTAAAAATCCCTCTTATGCACGCCAATGTGCTGACATTATTTCCCTAAGTGCCTTCTCTGTTTTGGTTCTTTTTTTTTTTCAATCTGTTTCTCCAGGACCACTTCTTCAATATTTACAGCTCTTCAGAAAGGAAACACAGGATTTCTGTCTTTGTAAAGCTTAGATGTGGTTTAATAGTATTAAGTCCATGGTAAGGATTAGCCTTGGGGTGAGCATCAGTCTGGACTTCTTTTAAGGTATATTAAAATCTAGTGGAAAAAAAAAATCAGTATCAACTACAAATTTATTGAGATTTAGAAAATATTTACTACAGACTCATAAGACAATCTTGACCCATAGCAGCAGAGTTTGACCCAACCTGCAGCACTCATGACAGTGATTTTCCCCTTTGATTCCTCCCAAAATTGAAATCAAGGCTGAGCCTTTTTTTTTTTCAGAAGAGCCACATTCTTTAGCCACATTTTCAACTTCCCCTTTTAAAAATTAGAAAGTAAGTAAAGGAGTGACTAAAAAAGCATTTCTGGATGTATTTCAGCACCTGTATTTTTTTAGAACTATCAGTTTCAGGAAGATATGCCTGATGTATGTTCCTGTGCAGGAGTACATAACACAGGTCACTGAGAACACTGATGTCACAGAGCCTCCAGGCACAGGTCATCCCACTGCCCATGTTGAGTTCCACTGCCTACAAGCCAGTGCTTGACATTCCTGACACCTGAGAAGATTTTCTTGTGATTTCCTAAAGCAAGGGTTAGGTAAATTCAGTGCTGACAGAAAAGGGCCAACTGCTAGCATGGACAGTGCAGTCTCTCTTTCAAAGGCAGAAGATGCAGAGGACCTCCACAGCACAACCATTTCCTGGGCATTCTTATTTGCCTCCCTGCTGTGGTTTAACATGGCAAACCACTTCCAAAGAGCAGAAAGTAGCCCAAAGTAGCTCACTGCTTTGCCTATGGGGCCATCAGTACAAGGAGCAGCAGTGAATGATGTGTCCATCTTTCTGCTACTGACTTTTGTACCTTCCCTAAAGCCCAGTTACAAATCTGGGGCATAGGTAAGTACACAGATCAAAAGGACAAATGAAAATCTTTGCTTATGTGATAACTAGCCAAATTCTCTGCAGTGTGTCAGTAAATCCTCCATGTCAGCCTTAGAACTTATGTGGATCCCCTGATTTTCAAGAGAAGATGCTGTACCTCAGGGATGCTGCATGAAGCCCACCAAGCTCCAACATCCCTGTGGCAAACAGGTCCTTTTGCAATAACAACCTTTGAAGAGATTAAGAGAAAGTTTCCCAGCTGTCAGCTGTAGCTGCTGGGTTTAGGACTTACATAACTTGTGAAAATCCTCTCTTCAGGCCTGATATGTCTCCGGATTTCACATTCGTTTGGCTGAAGGACTGTGATCCCATCATCAGAAAAGACATAGAACATATTCCCAACACTCAGGCCTTAAAGGGGGATAAAGAAGAAGGAGTTGGATTTTTTTTTGGCATGTATCCATAGCCATTAGGACTTTTTTAAAGAACTCGTCCTCCTCTCCCGACAAACAAAATCTGCCTTACATAAAAGTTGGTCATTCGGATGCAGTTGGAGCATTCACAAAATCAAATTTCATGTCACAACAAGGGCTTCGAGGAGTGAAGAGGTACAAACACATTCAAAAATGCATTGCATTGGTGGCAGTGGTTGTGCCCAAATAATTATGGCTGGGTCTTGTAAATAGGTACCAAAGCAGGATTTGATCCCAAGAAGCCTCTCTGCTGCACTGCTACCCCCCTCAGATTATGAATTTGTTTTTTTTCCTATGATTTCATTTAAACCAGCCTGACAATAATTTGAGAACTGAAAGAAAAGCATTTGTTAAAATTAAAGTGAAGGTCATGCTGTTACAGGCAACTTGACTGCTGGTAACTGTGATGTTAAAGGGAAGTCTTTAGCACCTGTATCAGAATGAAAATATAAAGATTTCTCTATTTTCTTAAACTATCCAAAAGAACTAACTACAGCCACCAAAATAAATACATTTTTGAAATCTTGCAAACTGTAATTCACAAATGTGGAGTAGTTCAGCATTGCATTAGCACTCATTTATCCAACCGGGGCATTCCAGGAGATTTGGAAAACTGGCTGATTGTCATTGCTTTGCCATTAGGAGATTGTGTTTTATCACTTCGGTCATGCTACATGGAATTGCAGTGACAAGATCTTTAAGAAATGTTCAGGAGCCTTTCAGACACTCTAATTTCAAAGATCCAATCATTCAATTTTTTCACACCATCACTAAGTGTTTGCAATGACCACTGTCACCCCTAGCAGTGTTGATAGTGTACTTTATCAGCCAAAAATATGGTGATGCTATAATTTGTATCTTCTAATTAATTCCATTTTTCCCATGGAGAAATAGTCCCCATTCTATGGCTCTGAACAGTGTTCAGTGTTAAAAATTCCCTTCACCAGTCCTGTGGTGGCAGCTCTAAATACTGCTCACAGAGATAGAGTTTCTCACATTTCTTAACTATTTGCAGGATTGAGATCTAAATCATCACAGGAAATTTGACAGTAAAAATATGGATAATTTGGACAAATGCATTATTTGAAAATTTTGTAAAACACATTGTATTTAGTAAGGTTAGAAGGGTTTTTGTTGCTAAGCCCCTTCTTTTGATGCCAAATAAGCAGCTTCAGAGTACAATGTGTCAGCATGTGGTGTTTGCTATTCTGACATGGTTCAAGTTGAGTCTCTGAACCATAGCACAGAAATCCCCCAGTTAGGGCATCAGGTGGGTACAAGAGCTGTGATCCTCAAATGTAATTCCACAGAGCAGGATCATGCACGTAGGAAAACTAACAAAGCTCCATCGAGAGTTATTTCATGGACTAAGGGTTATTTCTTCCCAAGTATATTGGTAAAACATTTCCTTCAGGCACTTTGGACCAAAACCTGCGCTCCCAGCATCCACACAACTCCCACCTGCTTTAGTGGGATTTGATGAACACATCAGAGGGCAGAATTTGACCCTGGCCTGGAAGGAATGCCAATATTTCATGGGTAAAGGATTTTAATCCTAAGAAGTGAAAACAGGCAGGAAATCAATTATGACTACTGTGAAGATGCTTATTATTATTTTCATGCACAAGAGTAGCGTGATTTTGTCTGATGATCCTATTACAATGAGGGTGTATTTAAGAAGTAAGACCTTAATTACCCACAAAAATACTTTGATTAAAAATTTTACCCTAAAAGGTTTAGAGTCAGAGACTTGGCAAGTTCTACTACTTATTTTACAGTAAAATGAGTCCAAGTTTTTCTGCAGACTGATTAAAATATACTAGAGATTCCTGAGAGCATTCAGTTACTCTCTTTTTAAAAAAGTTTGTCCGTTTAAATCAAACCACATTTTTTCCCCAGAGATTGATCTTCACACTGATATTTAGACCAAGCAGGATTTTACCAGACAAACTAGGTGTTTTTTTTGTGACTTATGAAACATTTGCCAAATCTTGGTTGGGGTACTTTCTGAACAATCTCATGGACACCAGTAGAACAGACTCAATTTTTGACTACACTGATGTAACTCCTTAGTGCAGGGAATTGGGAATTATTTCAGTACAGAGGTGGGCAATGAGGTATTTTGTGTTTTTTATAGTAGTGAGGCAGGTACTTAATTGGGAACTGGGATACTAATGAGGGGGATGAGGAGGCGTTTTTTTCCTTTTGAATTGAGAACATTCAGGTTATGAAATGTTTGAACACAACTAGTTCAAAACCTAAAGGCATTATGAAAGGCAACATATCTCGCCTGTATAGCAAAAAAACCCTAATATAAAAAAAGCCCATTAAGAAAGGGGAGGGTTTCCTAAACATAACAGTTCTTATTTGATCCACTCCAGATGAAGTTGGCTTTAACAAAAAAACTCCAGGACACCTGACATCAACACCTTTTGTGAGAAATAGTGTCTCCATCAGTGTACATTTATACATCCCTCCTTTGAGATCAAAGGGCAAATTTTTCACCATGGAATACTCTCCTCTGATCTGAAACTTAAATAATTTTCCTCTACTTAATACTTGGAAATATTTTAGAACTTAAACTTGGTAATGAAAATTTTTTTAAGTGAATACATTCACGTAATTGCTGAATGCCTGCTGGCACAAAACACTCCTTTCCTCCAGGTATTAAGTAAGCAATGCTCGCTACAGAAATGAACACTGCCATGAAAACAAATCTCTGCTTTACATTTGGGATCCTCATGGTTTTCTCTGGACTAAATTAAAAACTGTTTGTACATTGAGTAAACACTGCACATGCTTCCAGCCCCAGGTTTAACTGGCTGGTTGCCCTATGTGCACTCATTTCTTCAGGGGTTGCCTGTGTGTTTGAAAGGTTTTGAGAACAGACAGATTGACTTTTAAAATGACCAAATACTTGTATTAAAAGTTTGACTTGCAGCAAAAGTTTGTTCTACACCATATTTTGTTTAGGCATTTTCCCAAGGTTTTAATTACTCCAGACCTTGTGGGGATGAGGTTGTGATCATTTTAAAGGAGCTCAAATCTACCAATGCATTTGTTAATATTGCTACTTGCACATAGTAAGGAATTGAAAGAATATATTAAAATATAAAACCAAAAATACCATTCCTGTCTTCCAGCTTTCTCTGTGCCAAGATTTCACATGCTGAAGTATATTCTAGAATGAATGTGTCCATCAAATACTTCAGAACAACACAAGCAAGGTTATACACCTGGCTTTACAGATACTGAATTGTTTAGGAACATCAACAGCAAATCTGTTTTACTTGCCATGTTTTGCCTCAACATTGCTCATACTTTTATTTAAAATGTGCAAGGTTGATAAGCAGTAAGTCCATTAATTTAGCAAAATTATACTAAGACTTTCTGCAACCAACTTCTCAGCTGTTCTTTAAATATTATTCCTACATTTGGTAGGATTATCCAACTGCTTTCTTTAAAAAGAAGCATAAGGGACACTGTATATAAACAGCCATGGAGCACCATGCAGGTGATGCTGGACTGATGAGATGCATTAGAGATTTCATTTCCAAGCAGAAGGGAAATAACAATTAGTGCCCATAATGCCATTTACAGGAAAGTCAGCAGTCAAGACTCCTCACAGCCCTGCACCAGGAACCTGCAGGTGGGGAATTTAGGGAGAAGTGCTGGGGAGCTCTCCCAGGTGACTGTGCCACCTCTCTGACCTCCAGTGAGCTGCATTTGGCTTGGGTTGGAAGGGACTTTAGAAATAAAGTAGTGTATTTGCTGCATGTGTCTGTGGCCAACAGTGGCACTCACAGTGTGCACCAGGTGTTTGCACATCTGGCCCAGGCTGCTCTGCTCACCATGCACCTTCCTTCTGTCCCTGAAGTCCTTTGTGCCAAGCCCAAGCAACCCAGAAAGCTTCATGCTGAGGGCTGGAAGCCCAGCTACTGTTTTGGGTCCCTGGAGGCACTACTTCCAAGTGGGCTTTGCACCCTCCAAAAGCAGAGTGAGCCTGAAGCCCCTCTTGGAGGAGCAGCGTGAGGGATTTGGGTGTTTGCAGGGGGCAGGGGGACATGGCCAAGAGCAGTCACTGCATAGCAACCTTTCCCACCCAGCTTGAAGGACATCAAGGCCTCAGCTGCCTCATAAGCAGCTGGCAGGTGTAAGAGCTGGTTTACATCTGCACTACAACCTCAGAACCTTCCTCCAGTGAGTGCATGTCCTGCTCACAGCCCTCCAGGAGCCCAAGGCCACAGGGCCCCCTCCACACAGCTGGGCTCTACACCTACAGAGTCTCATGGAGAACCTCTTTGAGAGCCCCTTGGGCTGTCACATGACACTTCTTACTGGGTGTTTGGGAAATTATGACAGCACAAGCATGTACAAAACGAGGTGATTTTAAGTGCTTCCATAATATCTTGGAGTCAATTAGCTGCTCAAGATGGAATTTTTTCTACTTTGGCTTCCAAGATACACAGTTGCTGACCTTGTGAAGGGAACCCTCAGTTTGATCAAACTAGAGTTATTAACTGCCAATTAAAACAAGGAGAAATGGGGCAACCTTTACCCTGCATCGATTCAAAGGATAGAGTGAAGAAAACCTGTTGTGGTTTGGATTTTTGTTTTGCCTAACAGTCAAGAACACAATTTCTGTTGCTCACCTAGAAAACATCAATACACGCTACTGAAAAGGAAGAGCTTGAATTGCTTAAAAATGCAGTATATTGAATTTATGCCTTGCTCATTCAATTATAGTAATTTGGGAGCACTTCTGACACTTGTGTGATTGCTAATGCAGTTTGAGAATCTCAGGCTACTCACATTTCTGGCAGTATACATAAATTTCATATTTTTATATATTTTATGGTCATCTATGATTTCATAGTGGGAAAATGCAAGAAGTTATAGGTACAAGAGTGACATCTCTTATTTGAGTAATTTAGCTTTTAAAAGTCTGGTCTGTACTTAATCTGGTGAGTGTGAAAGTTGATAGGGTTAGTGGCAAGTCAGTGGAGAATGGCCCATCATGGAATTATTAAAGCAGACAAGCACATTATCACTACAACAAAAGAACTTTACTGCAGTACCTTCCTCTCGCCACAGTATGTTTGCAACTGCAGCATCAGAATATTGGGAAAGCCAGAAAATAATCAGGAAAAGAAAAAAAAAAAACAACAGAACAATGTCAAAACTTTCATTGTAGCAAGTAACTGAATAAATACTCATGTTTACATGAACTGTTTAATTGGTGAAAATTTAGTAATATTCATTCAAATAAAATACCAGGAAAGACAGAGAGCTCTAAACACATTTGCTCCTTCTACAGACAATTCAGAAACTGACATAGGAAAAATCTTTCCTGAAATGAAGGCAGCTGTGCAAAGATCAGTGACCTACTAAGGAGAAGCTGTTACCTTCAAATGCAGCTGGAGGGATGGTACAGTCTATGATTTTCTGTGCAGGTTCAATAAGGAAACACAACATGGAATTACAGAATCATTAAGGTTGGAAAAAACCTCTAAGATCATCGAGTCCAACCATTAACCCAGCACTGCCAGGTCCACCAGCATCTTTCATAAGAAGCCTGAGACTGGCAGCTACAGCAGCTACACCCTTGGCTGCATTGTTTCTTGGAACTTCATGCAACTGCATTCTTTCAGGATTCACAGAAGCTTTGAAAGCACACCTGCATCTGAATTTCTGTTCCAGATAGATCCAATTATTTCTCAACATACTGAAATTTCCCTTGCTCAAGTATTCAAGGGAAAATGACCAATATTAACAAGAGTACATAAATCTAGTTAATGAGGAACAGAATATCTTTTTGAAAGATTCTCCTTGAAAGCCCATATTTATGGGTAACTTTGTTTTCAATTCTTGCTCTATATTAGCAGCCAGAAAAGCAGCAAAAATCCCAATTGCACCGGGACTTTTAGTTTCACCATAAACCCAGGTAATCTCCCAGGCAGTTAAGATGGCAGAATTAGGAAAGATCAGGCCTCTGGGAGCTTTTCTACTGGGACAACTGATCACCTTCACCAATTCTGTTTTGGGGTCAGGGTGGTCAAGATAACACTGCTGCACTCCTATGGGAGATGTGGGAAGAGTAGCTGGGAGAGTATTTGTCTTTGAGGTGGAAGATAATTTCACGCTGAGGGAAACCTATTTTGCCAGTCAGTGATGTAAAAACAGGTAAAACAATTTAATCACAACGTTTTTCAGATATCTGCATATTCAAGAATTTTGACTGGTAACTGGCTTCAAAAGAAGTCTTGTACAGAAATCAGTGAGATTTACAGAATTCAACAAAAATATTACACTTTGGATTCCCTGATATCTGAAACTATTGCCAATTTGTTACTCCAATAAAGCCGTTACCCATCACACACCCAGTATACTTCTGGCACATAAAAGACATCATCTTCCTGGACAAGATATTACCTTCTCTGCATGATTCCTACCCCAAAAAGTGTCCAATCCTCTGGTCAAAGTGCATTCAGAACTGTCATGACCTTATGTAAGATTCAACTTACTGCATGCAATAGCCTGAACTATTAAATTACATGTATCCCATCACATTCAAACACAATTTAAAGAATCAATACATGGAAAATTGAGCTTACGGGTCTTTCTGGCTGAATCTTCGATGAAAAGGGAAGATATGTCCTCGTCCACTCCCACCTCATTTTTAGCAATGCAGGTGTAGGCACCAGTGTCTTCATACCGAACACTACTGATATGAAGTTCACTTCCGTTTGCTGTAAGAGAGACACTCATAAACAGTGCTCCTCACTCTCCAATTGCTTTCCCTGCCTTAATTTCCTTCCATCACCACAGCTGCCTGGTGATGGCTCAACAGGGTGGTTCCACCCCACTGTGCTCCCCCCTATTCAACTAGAGGTTTTTGGGGATTCTCATGGGAGCTGATGTCTTGCTCCTTTCCATCAGCACATACACACCCCACACCAGAAAAGAACGAAAAACAATCCCAAGTCAAACTATAAATTATCTTTCATTTATTTCTTCTTTTTGTTAGAAAAATGCTTTGGCTTTAGTGAAGAAAAATTAATTTCAATTTTGCAAACTGTTTTTCACCGGATCACCAAGAACTTTGGTTGAAAGGGGTCTCTCTACAGTTCCTCCTACCATTTTGCTTTCTGCAGTGGGATCACTGCCTAACACCTTTGGAACATGTTGGAACATTGTATGCATCATGCAGTGATATCAGTGCTACCAACACAGGCTGAAGGCTACAATCCACCAAAGCCAGACTGGGGAACGTGTTGAGGATGGCATTAATATTTTTGCACAGAAAATTGCAAGTAAATGTTTTTGCCTTTTGCTATGCCTGTTGCACCCTCATTCGAACAGGGACCTAGAGGAGTTAAAAGCCCGATTCCTTCAGCAGAGCTGAGTGGGAGATTGATTCTCAGCTGACTTGCATCCAGTGTGGGCTTAGACGTGAACAAATAATTAATTTCTCTTCAAATAATTTAATGCATTTCTTTTCTGCTGTGCTGTACACAAGAAGCAAGGCAGTGAAGAAACAGGCAGGCTGTCTTTGAACAGAATGCAATTACCACGTACATCAATCAATAGTGTATTTCCTAGGAAATTCACAGGAGAAAGGGATAAAAAGAAAGAACAGGGGTTTTATAACACGATTTCCAACAACCTGTGGCTTAGCAAAATACAAGAACTTCTGGTTTAAAGTGCAAAATAATCCTCCTTAATCCCTGTCTACAATACTTTAATTAATCAAAATTCTGTTCTTACCGAGGAGCGATAGTTGTTTGGATAGTTTTGGCATGATATCGATGCCATTCTTGAGCCAGGTAATTCGGGGATTAGGGATGCCTTCAGCGTGGCACTTGAGGCTTGCTGACACGCCCGGCTCCTGCGCCTGTGTTTCGGGGTAGACGCGGATCACCGGGGGCACTGCGGGAAGCAAGGATTGGGGACGTGAAACCGCGCGCCCGAGAGCCGCTGCTGCACCGCGGCCCCTCGAGGGGCTCCGAGCTGAGAACCAGGGAGACAAGCTTCGTCTGGCTGCTAGTGCAAGCTACAAGGATGATTTCTCCACAGCTTGACTTCGGGGGCAGAAAATAGAAAAGAGTAATTTTCCAAGCACTGGTAAATGAGGGGAGCTGAGGATGTCCCATCCCTGGAAGTGTTCAAGGCCAGGCTGGAAGGGGCTTGGAGCAACCTGGGATAGTGGAAGGTGTCCCTGGCATGGCAGGGGGTTGGAATGAGATGGTGTCTAAGATCCCTTCCACCCCAAACCAGTCTGTGATGCTATGATTCTATAACAGAAAAGGGTAAATATATAATATATAATATACCAATGCCAGGGAGCAACCATGCAATCCAATTCTGTATCTAGAGTGTTCTCGCTTTCACTGAGTGACTAACTGAACTCAATAGTTGGATTAAGAGCAAACATGGGTACTCATATACTTAAAAATTAAAGTATAAACTTCAGATCTTCACTGAATCTAGGAGGGAATTTGAGTTCCTGCCTGTGAGAAATAACTTGATGTTCAGTATTTAACTGAATATCCATCAGGAAGCAGCCTGTGTATTAACTACCTCTTATTCTTAAAAAATAAAGTGTTTATCAATTACTTCTTTTCACTGAGAGGTTTTCAAAACATGACTTACCTTGCTTCATGAAGGCAATCCTGAACTATTTAATATACTCCATTGGCAGAACTACTAATTATATTACAATTTCAGAGATGTTCATTGATTTTCAATCATCCTTCCTTCACTGCTCAAACCAACAGGGCTTAATACCACCCATTAACAATTTCTTAACAATTTACTCACACACTTTAAAAAAAATTTGCAATATTGCAACATCAGTGAAAGATACCAGTGAGACTCTTTCACCTTGAGGGAAAAATAAAAGGAAATGTGAGGACGTCTCATACTGTGGCCGATGGTATTCGTGTTTCACAAAGAAGCAGTCAACTTTTCTATCAGATTAGAATATTTTGGGATTCATGATGTAGCTGCTGAAAGCTGTACAGTTTTGTACAACCATGGCCAGAGTCCAGTGTGGATGTAATATGTGGGGGGCCCAACTTCTTCCCCAAGGAAAATGAATAACTG
Organism: Nicator chloris; assembly: GCA_013400495.1. Classification (NCBI taxonomy): domain Eukaryota; kingdom Metazoa; phylum Chordata; class Aves; order Passeriformes; family Pycnonotidae; genus Nicator; species Nicator chloris. The sequence goes on along the minus strand of WAAE01015860.1, from coordinate 855,962 downwards.
GCTCCTGGCACTGGTAAAAGACAGCAAAATTTGTGGGTTGTGTTTGGCTTTTTTTTAAGAAAGCCAGAATGAGTTAACAATAAACTTCTGGAAATCACTGGCTTAAGGTATTTAATTCACTGCTCTGTTTTTTTTATAGTACACCATTAGGCACCATGATTATCAAAATTAAATTGTCTTAACAATTGCTTTAGAATAAAATGAAATCTGGGTTTGCAGCTTGCTATGTGTCTACATATCCATGTGGGGATAGTTTAAATAAATAGAAATAAATACATTCACTAGCATACACCTCCCACCTTTCTGTATCTGTTTTTATGGGCCTTACCAGAGAGAGATGTATTTCACTTCTGCATCACCTGCCAAGAGTTAACCAGGGCTAAGTCGTCGTTTGGAAGGAAATCAGCCACGACAGAAAGCCCTCAAGTCTACTTGGGTTTTACAGCTCTCAAAGTTGAAGTGCAATCTGAGAGAAAATGCCTACAGCCAACTGCAGAGGAAAAGAGAAAAAGGGACTTCTAGCAAAGGAATGGCTTTGAACTCCACCTCTGCACTGGACCTGTGGGTTTAGTTCCTGGTCTTCTATTTGTTTTACTTGAGAAGAAAAGGTGGTCTAAGTTGCAGGGCAGTGAAGGAAATACCATTGAAGAACTTTTTAATCAGGGGGTTACCAAAAAGACAAGGTTTGTTTTATGGAGTTTTCAATTTCTAAATAAAAGCATTTACTAGCATTTTATCTTTTCTTGCCCCCATTACTGTCAGGTTTGTTGCTCCTCCTGACTTCAGGAAGTGCCAGATCAAGGGGAGGGCAAGCAGGGGAAGGGACCTCCTGCCAGAGATGCTGGTGGCTGTTGGAGCCATCCCTGTTTTATTTAGGAGTCAGTGCCCCAGCAATTCAGCAGAATAAGACTGAGAGTCAGGAGCTCCTCATCTCATTAATACCTTAGAAAAATAACTTCAATTTCTCTTAGTCAGTGTCTCTGGGGATAATAGGATAAGGTAATTTTTGTTTACTTTGACAGAATTTTATGAAGGTCCTGCTCTCAATGCTTGTCTTACCTATGATTTTCTTGCTCTGAGTAATATTTTTTGAATGAAATGATTTAGTAAGTGAGGTCCATTGAAGGCCTGTGTGATTTATTTAGACTCACAGCTGAAAGACAGTGTGCCTCCTGCAAATGCAGAGGAAAAAGATTTACGATATTCAAGAAGGTCTGATTCTCAAATCCTGGTGAAATGAACTGACTTGGCTGAGATCTCTGACATGGACAAAGGCACAGAGAAATTTTACTCCAAGTCAAATGTCTTCTCACCTGCCAGCTCTCAGAGACACAGCCCATCCCAGTCATCACCTACTTAATGTTCTCAAAACCATTGTGGGTTGTTATTTCCTTATTATTGTTTGCTTGAGGCTTTCCTGCTGATCTGGGCACCTGTGTCAGTGCTTCCAAGGATGGCCAAGCCATCAGCTCCCCAGAATCAGGGCATGCCTTCACCAAACAGACTGTGCCTTCATCTCTCATGTTTTTGCCTCACACCTTGATAGTCTGCACAAGAATAATCCACGTATTTTACCTGCAGGGCAGAAAACACAATAGATTTATACTGCCAAAGGTAGCTCACAGGTCCTGGACACTGATTCAATGTTCTGTATGAAAATTACCTTAAAATTATAGCAAGGTGTCTTTTCAAGAGTGATTAATAAGGAAACTTTGTTTTCACCTCCAAAGAATATGTCATTCACCTCCATATCTGCTCTCTTACAATTTTCCTTCTTCTATTTTTAAACTTTTTATTTCTTCTCCCTTGTCTTACGTAATTCACTGCACAGGTAAATCATTGCATGCAAATGCCTTGTGATAACAGCAAACTGCAGAATATATTTTTATTGTCCTTGCTACAAATTAATACATTCCAGATAAGCACATTAAACTTGCAAAGATTTCAGTTCCAGACTTTGGGATATATGGATTACCCTTTGCTTTTTCCCTTGGTGAATATATATCATTGCTAACCATTACTGTGTCTGCAGCCAAGGGCAATATAAAAATGCCATTATCTTAAGCAAAGCAGGAAGAAAGAGGCATTGAAACAAGCACGAGATTGGGTAGATTGCCTACTACTGCATACTGAGCAGCACCTCACTTGTGAGCAGACCAATTCATTACTATAAAACAGCTCAGGTGATAAAGCATGCCATGAGCACAGATGGTGGCACCAAGGCCCAAAGACATCCATTGCTGCTGTAGGAGCTCTATACTCCAGGGTGTAGCAATAATTAACAGATTAATCATTTGCTGGAGATGTTTTACTCTTTCCATTTATGATTTGAAAGGAGTTTGCAGCATTTGATGTTTTCTCCTGAAAAGCCACGTTAACGACACATCCGTGTTCGTAACATCTCGCTTCCTGGGAAATTTGTCCTATTGGACCCTTATAATTGGGATGAGGATCAAATGGCTTTTTTAAAACTGTTTTAAAGGAATACAATATTCTGATTTATGCTGATGTTTTCCTGAGTGCAGGGAAAATGATGCCCTACACTCAGCAGTCTCCTGATTTGCCAACTCAATTTTCATAGTTGATTACTTTTTTATGAGATTCTTTATCCTCAGGACCTCTTTTTTCCTCTTGAAAGTGCTAAATTGCTTCCTCCCTACAGTTAGTGTATACTGTACACATTTCCCAAGCAACATCCATACATGGGAGAGAACATAATTTTCCTACTGTTCTTGGCTCCTCCTGATCAAAGATACCAGAACACAAGAACTTTTCATTCTTAAACTGTTTAAACATTGCAATTTCTTTCCCTCCAAAGATCTTAAGGCCAAGCTGTATAAATACACTGACTAAAAATGTAACAGTAACTGTGAATCCTAAGATTTATGAGCTCAAACAAACCTCTCACATCAAACAGGCTGCATTTCACATGTGCTTCGTGCTTCTTGCCCAGATGTGAGCCAGCAGTTTGGGACCTTCACCTGGTGATCTGCACATTTCCTGCCTAAGAGGATTCTTGTCTCTGCTTGTCAAAATAAGCATTGGGATCTACCCATGTTATCTGGGATATCCTGAACCAGCTGATACAAAGGGAAGCACTGCACAGCATTCAGCAGTTGAGCGGTAGCAGAGCTCCAAATCTCAGAAACATTTAATGTTGTCAAAATGGGGCTGCAAACTTTCTATTTAAGCTTGTATTTGCTTACTTTCTATATTACCTAATCAATGTAAGGACCTAATGTTATGTTCTAAAAAGAGGCAAAGAAAAAAATAAGTTAAAGAGCATCTAACATGTTGGACAAAAGCAGAGGAAGAGAGCACATGTAACTAGGATCAGATTCTTTCATGAGCTGGACTGATGTGTCTTAGTGGGAACAGTAAGACAGGGCCCAGGTGGTAAGGAAAAGGACCCAAGGATGCTGGAAGAGTTACTGCAGCTTTGAAATTAACTGAAAAACAGTATACAAATTAGAACCTGCCTGTACAGACACAGCGGGCTTGGGAAGGGTTGGGGATAAACTCTTTTACTTCCAGTTTGTTCTTTCTCTATTCTCTCCCAACAGACAAACTTGGGAGGTGTGAAAAGAAAAATTCTGCTGTTTTTCATAAACTAAAAAGCCCCATGTTTTTGATGTTGAAAGTAGATCAGTGCCTCCCTAGAGGAGACAGGCGAGCAGATACACCCGAGCTCTGGCTGATTTGGTTCTGTCACATTCTCTTACCGTTTTAGTCCAACACAGGAAAGCAACAAAAACCCTCCCATGCTGAAGATGGAGTTTTTAGTTTGATACAGACAGACAGAGACAAGCCCCAGCGCTGAACAGAGCCCATCAACTACACTTAGATTCTCAGCATCTTCTCTCAATTCAGCTTGGCTCAGTTTCTTCCCTCTACTCCTGTCAAGAAAAATTCCTCCATTTGTCCTTTAAGTGACTAAAAACTGAGATTTCCCTGTGAAGGGTTCTGCCTTGGGAACCCTCCAGTGCATTTTAAGGCAGACAGTGTTGTCCTGCCATCAGGGCTGTCACCCCCGCATCAGCTGCTGAGGAAACTGTGACACAGGCAGACAAGGAGGGAATTTAGTGATGTGGGCAGCCACATCAAGAATTGGAGAAACCCAGCTTTGCAAAACCTAATGGCTCACGTGGGAACATCAGATGCTGTGAGACAAAGATTTCTAGACCCTGCAATATTTTCTAGCAAGCCTGAGTTGATACCACAATGCAAGACATTTTATTCTGTATTTAGTGACTATATAGCACATTAAAAAGCCCACATAGATAGTGATTTTTTGTATAACAGCATTTTTCTTTTGGTAAGAAAACCCCCACACAGCTATGGTATGAAACTTCCACTTAAAAAGAAAATGTGATCTTTCAATAACAAGTTAAATCCAAGTGGCAAGCGTGAGTATGGAACAGATCACCCCCTCCCCACACTCCATCCAGCTTTCCTCTCATTCTGGTTTAAGTTTCAAAGCCTTTGGGCCTTCTATTCTCAGTGCTGATAAAGTCTACATTGTTGTCTGCCAACTAAACTCCATTCAGGCCTCATAATACATCACATAATAGACATGGGATTAAGTTGTTAGCTGGCTTTTCTTTCAACTGCCATTCATCAAACAAATAGCACTTAGAGGAAGGAAACCTATTTTCTCAGCTGCAGCATACACGACTTAGTTATCCACATGGCTGAGATTTACAGTTTACTTTCTCAAAAGATGGCAAATTATTATGTAGAGACATTAAGACAGCTTTCATTCAGATCAACCAGATACTCTGTGCTCTCCTCCAGGTTCTCCTGTGGAGGGGAGGAAAACTTACACACATCCAGCAGACCTGAGCTGCAGTCTGTATCTGACCTCATGCCCACCACTGCTCTTCTTAAAATGCTTCTTAAAATAAAAATAAGGATACTTAAAATAAGTATCCCCCTTTACTGTTTCTCCTCTCACTACTGACCTCTGTGTAACTACCTGCTCTTACTAGCTGAAAGCTCTCCTTTGTGCAGGTCAACATACACCTAGAGAAAAGACTAAATATTGGTTTTCCTTATAATAAATATACCCTGTAATACAGTTACTGAATTTTCCTTAAATACTTTCATACCAGAGTACACCCCGTAGTGTACATCCTGTTTTATACCAGAATGTACCCATGGCTAGTAATGGGTCTGTGTGACACACTTAGTAATGTCTCCTGTTCTGGAGACACTGCTGGGCATCATCAGCACATGTAAAAACGGGTCTAAAGTTGGAAAATGCTGGTTGGTGCTGCAGAGGTGGATACTCTGTGGGCTGGTTCCTTGATGAAATGCTGGCTTAATCCAATGTAATTTTAAACTAAATCCGACTGAGTGAGTTTGAGGTCAGGAGACAGATAGTGAGCACCTGAATATAAGCTCCACCAGGCACAAATGCAGTCCAGGGGACGGAGGTGAACGAGAACGCTGGAGTACAGACTGTGTGATTCTCTCACCTGTAAAATGGTTTGCCCTCATTTTGCAGTCCAGTGAGCCAGGGTAAATAGCCCTCAGCAAACCAAGCTCAGTACAACCATGTAATAACCTGGATATATAGCTGGGAGTTAGCTGGTTTTGGAAACACTGCTGTGTTTATTTAAACATCCTGGGCTATTTCATGCAACAGAAATGATTTTCTGGAAGAAGAAATTATTGAGGCAACACTTCTGTTGACAAAAGTAGTAATTACTTTAAGAGATGCTTGGAAATGCTGCTCTTAACTCAATGGCAATGCCACTGACAGCTTGTTTTACAGTGAAGATCCCTCCTGAAGCCCAGGTAATTATACACATCCCCCTTGATACTTTTATTTTTGACTGCTGGTGTGACAGCGCGAGTGAGCGAACCCCAAGCTGTGTTTGCTCTCGTGCACAGATAATTTGGGCTGTGGCTTTACACATCTCTATTTGAATGAGCTTAACACACAACTTTTCTTAGGGAACGTTTTCATGGAATGTCATATATGCTATTTACTAACCATTCACCTGAAGGATGTGGGTCTGATACAGCTCTTCATAGCCGTAGGCATGACAGGTGTAATTGCCCATGTGAATAGTTGTTACCTTGGTGATGTAGAGGGAATCATCTTCTCCAAAATCCTGAATGGAACAAAAGACAGGAAAGGTGCCTTATTATTTAGTAACAATATTTTAAACGCTACATGAGCGGAGACTACCTGTTCAGAGGTTTTGATAGCAATGCAGCCTGGGGACACAGCTTGAATTTTGAACAGTAGGCTATTAAGTTCATAAATCAACACACAGGGAGAAAATGAGCAGCGATTTAAGAGTGAGGTAAAGTGACCCAGCTGAGAATACGAACTTTTATGTTTGTTGCTAACAAAGTGCTCCTTGCACATAGAAAAGATGGCCATTTCCAGCTGTTTAATTTATGGGGGAATTTAATATCTACCTGTTAACCTCAGATGCATAAAATGCCAACATTTGGGTGGGTTAAGGTTTCCTTTATCTGTGCTGGATCCTAGAAAATGCACCAAAGCCTTGAGACTTGATAAAAAGAACTGAAGCTCTTTGTCACTTACCTCAGACAATATCCTAGGGAGGAAACAAGGAAGAAGACAAAAAGCCTTTTCTCAAACATACCTGTTTAGATCTGTAACTGCTTAATAAGTATCTTTCTTCATCCCCTTCCTAGATCTTCCCATCTTCCTACATCTGCTCTTGCACTGTTTCAATTTTTGATTACAGATGGGAATGATTGAGTTAGTAGAGACATTTTTGGCACTTGAATTTGTATAAGAGCCTTGCTTAAGAGTTTATTTCAATTCATTATTTATTTATTAATTTCAATATTTATTTACCGAATTACAGCTAGGAGAACCACAGCACTGATGGCTATGTGAAGGAGCTTCTCTTGTTACTCCATCAACCTTCAGACTTTCTGCAACTTCAGAGTGTTTGTGTTTCTATGCAAACAGAGGAGGATACATTTAAAAAGAGTTCATGAGCTGAAAGAGTGATTTTTCAGTAATCATCCCCACGTGTGAAGTATGCTCAACTGGAACTCTTTGAGTAATTTCACTGCAGTATTATGGGAAAATTCAACTTTGAGTCAGGGTGGCACAAACCCAGTTCAACAGGGTGAATGTTGGAGAGTGGTTCTGCTCATGAAAACACGAAGACTTGTTTTCAAAGCTTTAATGTGCAGCTGGAAGCCAGCCTGAAGCCCAGGGTGTGCAGGGGAAGCCCTTCCAGGAGGTCCTGCCTGCTGCCACCCTCGTGTCTGGGTCACACAGCAGTGTGTGCAGTGAGGAGGTGACAGCTCACTGCCTCCTCTGCCAGGGCAGAACCCACCGGGGGGACAGATTAAACAGGAACATCACTCTGATCTGCTCTCTCAGAATCAAGAACTTGGGTCTTGATTTCTTTGTGCTGGAGGAAGGGAATCCACAGAGAGAAGTTCTGATGCTGCTCCTTCCCTGCTGCACCCACGGCAGCTCCAGCTATAAGGAACCATCCACATCCCCCTGCTGCTGCCAACCCCTGCCAAGCGCTCAGAGATTACAAGCAGGAGTTGTTTGATCAGTGGATGGGCTGATTTCTAAACCCAAACCTTTTGGGGCTCCTTACATCTCCCATTTCCTGCCTCTTTGGGGTGCATGTGCTTTGCAGTTCATCCCTTCCTTTCCAGACACCACTTTGAACATTTTTGAAGGAAGCTGTGATTGTGTAGCAGATGTGCAATGCCAGCTGGCACCCTTCAAGAGGAGTACAAAACAGCCCTTCTCTTGTAGTATGGATTGATCTGGCACTACTTCTGTCAGCTTGTGAACCTTCTCCAAAATCTTCTGCCTGGCACGAAGAAGCATCTTCATGCCTCACCTCTCAGTGGTAGGTCAGCACTGCCAGAAGGGGGAGAATTTTGAGAGCTTGCCTAGTTTTCAGACGGGTTTTAAGGCAGATTGAAAGCAAGCACTGAGAAACAAGGAGGTTACTGGCGGGACACAACCCTTCCCAAAGCACAGACCTTCACCTGAGAGGGCACAGACATATCCACAGTCCTAACCTGTGCTGCTGGCTGTGCTGCTCCAACGGGCAAGTGCATGAACAATTGCAAGAATCAGAGTAAATCCATAGATGACCTGAAATCCATTATCTATAATCAAAAGCATCTCAGATATTATTGTCATCTTGGTGTCAGGCATCTACGCTATGGGTTCAGCTGGTTAAGTTATCCAATACATTATTACAAATATCTACTCAAAAATCCCCATTTCAAGAATTTGTCTGTTTTTTTGGTCAGTTAGATCTTTCCTGAAAGCAAAGATGCGTGAGTAACTATTAACAGAAAAGACACCAACCCTGTTCAAATGGTATTTGCATGAGATACAGAAAATGCTTGCATTGGAGGGGACTTAATGACAGTTTTTGTAAGTTAAAAGAAACTAAAATTGAGTTTAGATCAATAAAAGCAGGATGGCTACCTTAATGGAATGATTTATAAGGAGTTGTGGAAAAACAGGACAATATAATCTTCTCTATTTAAGTATGTTACTTCCTTTAAAATATCACAGAAAAATATTCTGATGCTTGGTTTGTGCTCTGTAATTGCCTTTTAAGGATGATCTGTTTTTTTCCAATGCATACAAATGTGTTAATATAAGCAAAAACCCTTGCACAACCAAACAAGTGCAACACTATTGTATTATTAATTTCCTTTCCAAATGTGTTTTTCTTGAAAAGAGGGACTTATATTGGTAAAAGCACAGTTTGTGACGTTTAAAATCTATTTTCTGACTTCTGGTGCTTAAAGAAAGTTATCAAAGATGATCTAGGTTAGCATCGTATCACCATGTCAGGCATAGAAGGGAATTATCAACCCTGTATTAGAACCTGCACACACAGTAAGTTCAGATATAACTACAACATTATTAAGAATTAGAAGTGTTTAGGTGTGGGAAGGAAAAAGTGATTGTGGCAATAAATGTTTAATATTGAACCTTTTGCTGCTACAAAAAGTAGACTGAATTCTCTAACAAATCTGGCTTTCTGTGTGTTTATTGCAGCTCATGGTTTCTCCTGGTGTTTCCCTGTGGATATAGTTAGTGCATTAGGATTTGGCTGATACATTTTATATCAATGGATGCATTCTTATGCACAAGCACTTTCTTTGTGTATTTCATAAGGGTGTATTTGGAAGTGCTGTAAAAAGCCAAGCCCTGGAGTATTAAGAAATGATGAGTCTTTGATTCCTTAATAGCCTCTAACTTCACATCTTGCAGTCAGGAGGGCTGTGCTGCAGCTGGAAGCTGTGAGATGCATTTGGGATGTGTCCCACATCCCCCTCCATGCTGCACTGCCTCTGGGAGCTCTGAGGAGCTGCTCAGCTGCTCACAGGCCCCTGCCCTGTGCTAACAGGGTGTCAGTGAGCACTGACAGCTGCTGAGCTGCTGCTCTGCTTTGCTGGGATGTGGGTGGGGTGGGCAGAGGGAATGGGAATAATTCACAATGGGGAAAAGCAGAGGAAATATTTTCACATATTTTGACTTAGTTCAGATGGCTTTTGCTTGTTAAGCCAGTTCTCCAAATCACCAGAAGCCTGGAAGCGGTCAGAGCAGAACAAAAACATCTATAAACTTGATGCAACATAATTCTTCTCTCCCCAAATCTATCCCAGCTTTAAAACTGAGTATTTTAGGGCTGTCCAGGAGGCTCAGCAAGTGCTTCATACTCCAGGGAGCTGCTATTGCCCTACTCAACCCCAGTAATGCCCCACAGTGAATTGAAAAGATACCTAAATATATCATCCCATTAAGAAGAACAGGCAATCAGTTGAAAGGCAAAAAAGTAAGTTCTGAGACATGGTTTTCCTCATTTACCATGGAAGGTGAATTATCATGGAATTATGGAAAGGTTTTGGTTGGAAGGGGCCTGCAAGCTCAAATGTTCCAACACTCCCTGCCATGGGGAGGGACATCTCTCACCAGACCAGGCTGCTCCAAGCCCTGTCCAACCTGGCCTTGAACACTTCCTGGGATGGGGTGTCTCTGGAATGGATGTGGGTGCTCAGGGATGGGGTACCTCACCATTTTCTTGTGAAGATGAAGAAAGAGAGGTGATGAAACTAGAGGGAGTTCCCATCTAACCCCACAGAATCATAAGCCCTGCATCAAAGCAGCCAGATAAGGGCAGGGTGTTCATCACCTCTACCTCATGAATTTCATTATAAAGTAATTCTTCTAACAAAAAAATTCAGAAAGCTATTCTTATAATTTCTCATAATTGATAAGGTCAAATAGTGGCAGCTGATAAATTGACTTCTCTAGCAGTTCGTATCACCTTTTTTCTGCCTTTTTCCAATAAAACTTCTCTGTCCTTCATGAGCTTCTTTCATGTCTTGCATTTACCCTTCAACCAAAGGATTGATTAAATGGCCTCAGAACATGTTTTAACTTTTCAAGATTAAAAAAAATGCACCACCCTGCATTTTACATTGATAACAGCTTGGTAATCTATAAAATATTTAGAAAAAGTTGCTTTAAAAAAATAACAAACCAGATCCTAGAAAATGAATATATATATTTTTTTTTTTGGTATAGTATTTCCTTTCCTTTCCATCACTACTGATGACCCAAGGCACGGGTCTCTCCAAACAGAAGATTTTTCATATTTATTTATCCCATTCCCATTCTAATGCATCCCCTGGTCATGCACTCTGCCGCGTTCGGAGACACCGCGCTCAGAGATGTGCGAAACATCGCACACTACTTGGAAATCTGGTTCACATTCTGTCTCAAGTGAATTCCAACCTGTGATTGTACCTCCACAAATCTCCTGCTCTGACAGCCAGGAGGGAGCTGGCAGAGAGGAGCCACATTAACCCTGGATGCTGAGCTGGCTGTGATGCCACAGGGTGCAGGGCACTCCCACCCACCTTTTGCCTCTTTCAGATGCCTTTTCATGAAGATTTCTAACATGCCTTGGGGTTGTTCCAACATTTAAAGCCCTTTAAATTTTTGTCAAAGTTTCTTTGTTTTCAGGAAGTTTGAAGAGGAATGAGCATAGACACTTACTATTATTAGGTTAACTTCCACTTGCTTCAGAAAAAACCCCAAACTTGACTTCAAACCGTAAATAGGAAGAAGAAACAGAAAAGTCAATCCCACTGACGTGAAGCCAGAGACTCCCCACAGCCCCAGCTCTCAGGGAGGGCACACTGGCCCCAGTCACCCCACAGCATGGCACTGTGGGTTACACACTCCCTTGCTCAAGCCATTTAAACCCACAGAGGGATTTTAAACCACCCAAGGTAGATACTGAATGCTCCTAATAAATACTGGGCAGGAGGTGGAGCCCTCGATACCCTCTCACCATGATGGTTTAGAAGTGTTCATAGCAGAAATAATGGCAGAGGGAATGAAGTTCCCTGAGTGGTTCTTCTCTTAGGAGATTTGCTTTCCAAATATTATTATTACTCCTACTCCTACTAATAATTCACTTTATTTTTAACCCCTTCCATTTCAGCCCTTTCCCAAGCCCAGGGAAGCTGAAGACCACCTCCATGTGGTTTCAGTGCCTACTGACAAAACCAGTCCTGGCAAAAGGGCATGCTGGTGTCACCAGTTTTCCACTAGAATCTCAGAATGGTTTGGTTTGGAAGGGACCTTGAAACTCATCCTGCCCCAAATCCCTGCCATGGGCAGGGACACCTTCCACTAGATCAGGTTGCTCCAAGCCCTGTCCAACCTTGAACACTTCCAGATGAAGACAAACACCATCCTGATCTCATAATCACCAGCAAAGCAACTAGTATTAACTAGTTCACACTAAAAAAGCTTGTCTGATCCTCAGTGTCCTAGAAATCTCTCTCTGATAATGTTTACAGGATTTTAAAACAAAATGTACCCAAGCATTTAATGAGATTATTATTATGCAAAATCTACAACAATGGCTATCACTTTGGAAATGATTTCTCCTCACTAATGAAATGTCTCTGATCTTTTTTACAATAGATTCATGAGTGATTCATATAAAAATAATAAAAACTAAATTAATCATGGGTCCTTAAATAATTTTCTTTGATGCTTTTAATAATTCATTTCTAGAGACAAGCTGAGAACTTATGCTTCATTAATATTATTTGTTCTTGGTTTTACACATCACTTTAGTCATTTATATGGAGAGAAATTCAGCCTTAAGCAAATGCCAGAATACTATTGTAAACACAGCCTGATGGGGCATTAATTTATCTCTTCTTGTTTTTCTGCTCAAAGAATTTAACACAACATAAGACTGCTGGTGAGTCAAAATTTTTTTGCCTTGAAAATATGGAAATAAACTTTTTAGATAGTTGTGTAATTATAAGTAAAAAATGATGGAGTTTTACATCCTGAGAAACTCAGAGATAGCATGACAAGGAAAATTAATAGTTGGCACATTCCTCTAAAAATGCAAGTGGATACCTTCTGCAAGTGGATAATTTCTGTAATCTTCATTATAACAGAATGTGAGACTATATTCAGAATATACTGTCAATAGTAATTTTGCACTTAACCTCTACTTTAGAACCTGTAAATACCTTAAGAAACTATAAGCAATTTCATAAACTTTGATTTGAAAGAGAACAAACTTGGTTCTAAATATGCAACTTTCTGTAACTTGCTCCTATCACTGCAGTATCTAGGATGGCCCAGGGTTTGATCATTTTAATGGCCCAAATTCTATTAAAAGGGAATTAATGGGGTTATTCACACATGAGCTTTTTATAATTTAACAGTGAATCTACATTAAAAACATCAACATGAACAGATTGTCTTAATACAGACTATTTTAATGAGAAAACTAATCCCACTGACTTGCACTTTAAAGGTTGGCTGTTTGCTCTGGGTTTCAAATATTACACATGGAAAAGGGATATTTTCATGAATATACATGAAATGTGAACCAAGACAGGTAGGCACAGCTCTTGTAAGGGCCATGAGATGTTCATGGAGGTGATTTCCCAGGGGGATGGGGAATATGGGATGGGGATATGAGCAGTCAAGGCTGTGGTCTGGAGCTCTGTGCTCGTCCCTGGGTGGGATGTTTGGAGAGAGCAAGGCTGTGCCATCCCAGCTGCCATCAGCAGAAATGAACTCTGTATTTACACAATTGGTTATGTAAAGCCTATTTTTGAACTAATGATCCAAAGCCAGTGTGAGTTAAAGTGTACAGATTAAAATGAAATGAGTAATGAAAGACACTAATGAGCTTAGGCTATAGCTGCCTGCATTACACTTGGTAATTCACCAAATTCTTATCTACCTCTACACCAGATTTGTTTTCTTATGGTAATCTTCTCTTTCACCACGCTTCTGAAGAGCAACTTATATTTATAAATTTTATCAATTTACACATGTTTCTCTGGAGATAATGTCAACTCATGTGAAACAATACCCTATAAATACTATATGCATTTGACTCCATGAGGACTTTATCTTATTTTCAAATTGAGGAATGCTTTCATAATCACATACTTGAGAAAACATATCGCTTGTTCCTGGGAGGCAAATGTGTATTATTTGGAATGATGACACATTTTAACCACTTCACTTTTGTAGTCAGAAATCAATTTATAGCTATAACAATTTTATCAGTTTCAGCTACATTATAGCTATTTTCTGCATGGGAAAAGTTGATGTGACTTTATTAAAGTGGTACTGCAAAGGGACTTCTAATGGATAAATAAATAATATGGATAGGTAATTTATGGAGAAATAATATTTTTATGCTAAAAGCAATCTTAAATGTTTGCAAGAGAAACTGTTTAATTACATATACCATTAGGATGGCTCTTTTGCAATAGCTATGTGACAACTCATTAACAGAGCTCCCACAGACAGGACATGACAAATTATTACTAGTTGCTTATGAAAGCTTCTGATTAAGAGAGCAATGAAAAATTATAAATATTTTGTTGCCAATCAAGATATCACATAAAAGTGATTTAACTAATGCAGTTAAACAACTAGGCTTTATAGTAATCTTCAATCTTTCAGTTCTGCACAAATTTAGGACTATCTAGGTTTTTTTTTACTGTCTTTGTCCCTCCCAGTATTACCCTGGAACACAGGTTGCCTTCTCAGATCACATTTGTCATGAGTCTGGAGACAAGCCCGTAACAAAGGACACTTCAGCAGTGCCTTTCCTCTGTTGCTCTCACACCTAGTTGGCAGGATTCTAGTTTTTTCAGACTTGAGCTTCAAATTTCATCTGATTTCTTGAATTAGCATTTAGAAGAGAAAGAGTTTAATTGAAACATAATACCAGGATTTTTCCAAGTGTGTGACTATCCTGTAGGTCTGTATATGATCAGCAATGTGCCAAGAGCAGGGAGGATTTTCTTGAAGTTAAAAAAGTACAATTAATCTCCCGTTGCACTTCCAATTAGCCAAATTGCCAACCTTATTGTGAAAAGCAGAAATGCAATCGAGTTTCTGCTTGAGGCGTGCTAAAGGAAAACTGAAGTAATTTAATTAACTGCTTTCAAGTCCATTAAGAAGCACACTGCCTTTACTTTCTGCTGTCAATGCCTTTAAATAGATTATTGTTTAATGTGAATGTCTGTACCCACGTAAGGCTGAAGCTTTGACCTGCTGCCACCCCCTGACCTGAGCTGTTAGGTGTTTAAGAAAAGACCAAGATGAATAGAAGGATGGAGCACCTCTGCTCTAAGGAAAGGCTGAGAGAATTTGGATTCTTCAGCCTGGAAAACAGAAGGATTAAGGGTGACCTAAGTGTGTCCTTCCAGTACCTGAAGGGAACCTACAAGAAAGGTGGAGAGGGACTTTTAAACAAGGGCATGTAGTGACAGGACAATGCAGAATGGATTAAAAGAGAGTAGGATTAGATATTAGGAAAAAAAATCCTCCTTGTGAGGGTGGTGAGGCCCTGACACGTTTCCCACAAAAGCTGTAGATGCCCCATTGCTGGAATTGTCCAAGGACAGGCTGGATGAAGCTTTTTGCAAGCTGGTATAGAGGAAGGTATCCCTGCTCATGGCAGGGGGCTTGGAACCAGATGAGCTTTGAAGTCCCTTCCAGCCCAAACCATCCTGTGGTTCTGTGATAAATAAAAGGCTGCATTTAGCAGCTGAAGGACCGTCCCTGCTGCCACCAAGTGCTTCACACCTGCAGGTGACCATCCTCAGTAGCCAGAGAGTAAACATGCCTGAGCTCAAGCATCCTACGTAACACCTACCATGGAAAGAGGGAAAATAGAAAATGGCAATCCCCAAATTTTCCTCCTCAAGCAATCAGACCAGAATACAGATGGCAGTGTATACACAGAAGATAAAAAAATTTACACAGTGTAATTAAAGATGAAAAAGTTGTGGAGGTGTTCACTAGGCTAGAAAAGCTGATGTTCACTAGTAGCAGGTGTTATATGACAAAGTGATAGTGGTCATAAATTGATATGTGACACATTAAAATTCAGGAATAAATATTTTCTTTTTCTCCTTGTAACAACCTCAGAGTGCTCTTCTGATTGAGTTTCTCAGTGATATACTAGTTGAAACAGATCAAAAGTGATGTTTTTTCATAGAGTGTTGAATCATTCAGGAACCAGTCAGCTCATGTGTAAGGACACAAGTCTGCCTCTTAACATAGAATCACCAATGAGAAACAGAATTACTTATAAGCAAAGCAGAAATCCACTTGGGCCAGTGCTAAATTATGTGAGGAACTGGCATTTCAGTCTGAAAGCGTATTCAACATTCTGTTTAAAATAGTAGGAGTTGCAAATGAACCCTCAGAGCCAAGTCCTTCAATAATGTGTTTCTACTCAGATTCCTGGACTGTCATTTTGTGTCCAGTTCATACAGGAACTTTAATTCTTTATGATTAATGTAATCATAACCAAAATTTCATAAATGTAAGCTAAATACCTGGAATTTTCATTATTTTTGGTCAACAAATCCTAAGACTGCTCTTGAGCCTTCAGAGGCTGTGCTGCATTTCCAAGTCAAGCTCGAAGCAGTGACAAGAAATACAAAAAATTTTAAAAGGATAATACTGGCTGTGATGAAAAGAAAAAGATGTTTAGATGCTTTTAATTACTGAGTTTGTGCACACAGTAAGTACCTATACATGGTGCACATGATTTTCCTGTAAGAAAGAGTCAACAAATAAAGTATTGAGATGATGTGTGTATTTCTGTCCCATGTGCTGTAATTTTCACATTTTACTGCAGAAGAATAAACCAAAGATTTTTCCCATTTCAGCAATCCTGGATACACAGCAATTTAGGGAGCTATAGTATTGACTGTAACAACTCTGAACTGAGTGGCTATCAAATTAACAAGAACTGAACAAAAATATAAATCAACTTTTGCTGTTGTGTAATTAAAATAAAACTTGATTTACCACGTACTTTAATGCAAATAGAAATGAAATACAGACCATATTCTTTGTACACTACTTTCCACTCTCTCCATAATTAAATGTTATTAAATAAATGAGTAAGTTTATACCATCATTCAGGTATTGTCTTTACTACCAACTATGACTCACAGATCAGACCAGCACTGTGAATTAAAAGAGATTCATCTTCCTTCCTGCGAGGGCATGGCCACACCCTGCTGAACAATCCCATTTTTAAACTGCTTGTCAGAAACAACAGCCAAGGAATGAGAGAGGAGAACTGACTCAAAAGCAAGTGAAACAGGAGGATCAGAGATAAAAACAGATTATTTGCTTTAAAGAGGGGAGAGATTCACAGCCAGTCATGAATGTGTTCCATGTTCTTAAGGAACCTGTTTCATTGCACTGGGAAAGACATCCCTGAGGAGTGAATGGTCTGTAGAGTTTTTTTCCCCTGACTTTCAAGGTCTCTGGAGCACAGGTTGCACCAATGAAAGAAGCATAATTCATATAACATATTCCAAGCCCTCCTGCTCTCTCCTGCAGAAATGCTGCTTTGCCTTTACTCCTACGACATATTCACATACTATCTAAATCCTACACCAGCTTCCACTTTCCACAGTAACAAGATAACAGCTGCACCCTCCTAACTACCATGTGTTAAAGGAGGGCACGCTCAGGTGCTGCTCAGACCGTGAAGGAGAGGCTCAGGACGTACGTTGATGTCCTCCAGGTCCAGGAAGTTGAGGACGACGCCGTTGCGTTTCCAGATGATGGGAGGCCTCAGAGCCCCTCGGATGCTGCAGGTCAGCACGGTGCTGAGGCCAACGGTGATGGTGGTCACGGTGACCCTCTGCTCCTCCGGCAGGCTCAGCCGAACCACCTCTGCAGGAGGCAAGGGAACAGGGACAACATCAAATACCGCACAGGGAAGCTGCTCCTCTTCTCCCCTCTCTGACTTCCTTTCTCATTCTGGGGATAACCTGGGAGGATTTTGGCAAGGAGATGGGGTACCTGTGCTATACAAAAAAAACCCCAAAACATGAACCATAAAGCCAAGTAGGAGACAAATTGAATCTGCCTCAATCAAACTCCCTGCATCCCTTTCCTGACACATCTTAGCTGTGGCGTGAGGGCACTAAGATGGTCAGCTGGCCAGCCTGGTGCAGTAGTTTATACAAAGCGGTCAGCAACAGGAGGACAAGCAAAAGCTCTCTGGCTTGAGATCATCTGGGCTTGTTTCTCTAGAACACTCCTCTCCAAGTCCTTTAAAAAGGTACAAGAATGAGTCATGTTTATTCCTTGAAGAGGAAGAATTAAGGTCAGACTGCCACTGAAATATAGATAAACCTGGTTCCAAACTGCCCAAACACTGGAAGTCACCAAGCATGAAAACTTGTTTACTGAACACAGCCACATATGGCACATCAGATACAGATGCCCTAAAAAAAAAAGCTTTCTAATATTTTATCGAAATAAAACCCCAGTTATTTTGACTTACATGTGCCCACACAAAAGAAACTCCTGAGGCATCAGACCTTATGTAAAACCTCACCACCAGCTCTCTGTAACCACACTATGTCACATTGTTTCCTTCTGGCCTATGACACCAGATGTGGCTGCATCTTTTGCCATGTGTGGTCACACAGAAAGGTCACACCTGATACCAGAAGCACCTTGGGTGCAGACTGCCATTATGGAGCATTTTGGCAGCAGTGGGACAGTGAGTCAGGCCACATTGTCCAAGCTGCTGTGGCCACAGCTGTGTAACTCACATGATGGCTTTTGCTACCTCGCATTCTCAAGCTCTGCAGTAAGAAAACTACATTGCATGTAAATGATGAAAACTGGTCTTTCAAGGTAATGGCCCATTGAGAGGAACAGGGAATGTTCACAGCTGGTGTTCCTTTGCTTCAGCCAACTCCAAAACCTGGGCTGGGGAATGAAACCACCTCTCCCAGCACCAAGGCTCCTCCTTCCTCATGTCCACTGGCAACAACAGCAGTAAAACATAGATGAAAGAGACTGATGCTGCCTCACCCAAGGCCACGTGCTTTAGGAAAAAGCACTTCAAGCAGTGCTGACACTGTAAAATGACAAACAGGGGTCAGGTTAACCCCTCCCAACAACTGGTAAAGTTACTCTTCATCTGGCCCACTTACCTCACAACCCTGTCATTACATCCCACACCAGATATGAATGTCACTTGCATGGAATAAAAACAAAAAATCCCAGTATCGACGTTTGCAAGCACAATTTTCCACCTTTTCACATACTGTCTAATTGAAAAATTGCTTTAACATCTCTTGAGTAGCAAACCTCTTAAATCTGTCACTAAAACACTCAGTCTATTTCAGCAGCCTTGGGCAGCCTGGACAGACTCAGGGCTCTGGTACAGCAACTGATGGTGAAGAATTAGTGCAAAACCTGCTCGTGAAAAAGTACTCCAACAGCTTGGCACCCCTTCTCTTCTTCTTCTTCCACTTAAGTGAGAAGCTAATGTGTCACAAAGTGTATTCACCACTGTGGCTCTGAGGCTGACTTTGGGCTGCAGGGTCCATACAGCATTGTTCTGTCTGCCAGCAATGAGCACTTCTCCCACCTAAAATTCCCAGTGCTATTTCAGGAAGAGTACAAGCTGTTTGAAATAAAAGGTAACTATAATTTTGATAGATGGTTGATCAAAATTAGAAATGTTTGAGCAATGTGGTGCTACTACTTGTGTTATGGTGGCTTCTCATTACATGAGAAGACTTACACAGTCCGACCATCAAACCTTAAAAATCAAAAGGGGAGATGAATTGGGAAGGAGGACGTTACCCACTCGGGATGACTGAGCAGGTTAGCACAACCAAGCTGGGAAGATGTAGAACATGACTGGATCACACTGCCTTCAGGTACCTGCTGGAAGAAATCAGGGATGTGGCAACTCAGGGGCAGTGGGCCATGGGAAGAGAGATGTCCCAGGGAACCACTGAATGGTTTGGGTTGGAAGAGACATAAATGATCATCTTTGCAACCCCTGCCATGGGCAGGGACATTTTTCACTAGACCAGGCTACTCCAAGCCCCATCCAACCTGGCCTTGAACGCTTCCAGGGATGGAGAGTCCATCCCACCACACTCATCCAGCTGCCTGAAGCACGTGAACAGCACATAGGGGCTAATAATGTAGTTATTTTCTACATAATGAAGAGCTTCTTTTAATGAATAAAATATTTGGAGTGCACTTGACAGGATAAAGAACTGATAATTACAATAATTTGTAGCATGCAGTAGGGCTAATGAGGACATCTCTTCTTGAGGAGAAATGAAATAGAGGGCCATTCATTTACAAGAGAATTGTTTTTTCATCTTACTGCTGTTTTCTTAATTCCCTCTGCTGTTTTTCATGGTGCCTTGAGTTCCCTGGCTCATGCTGGGCTTCCATAAGCTCCTTCTTCAGCAATGTTTTTTCAGTGCTCTCTTACAGTGGAATTTAAGGCTTCCTGCCCATCTGACAAACAATTGCTAAAGAGGCTTTGGCTTTTCCTTTTTAGAAGCACAGTAATGAAAAATACATTAACTTTTAATTAAGAAGATACCTTGCACAGTTGCCATTCTTGGATGAACCATATGAGGCCAAAAGATGAGGTTTTTATGTTAAAGCATGTAATTAGCACAGACCACTTTAACAATACAAACACACTGCATTTTAGAGTATTTCTATGGAGTATATTTGACAGCATCTTATTACCAGTACATTTGAGGGACTCATTAACATCTAAAAACCTTTCTACTAATACAGAATTACTTTGTGTGGTTTCAGTTATTGCTTTTTTGTTTTCAATAGATAAGATTTCCTTATACAAGAAGGTGTCTTGGGGAGGAAACAGGATTCCCTAAGATGATGCGAGAGCTGAGCTTTTTCAAACTCTTTTAGAAGACTCAATATTGTATTAAGTTATAGAGCTTAGAGACTGCTGCTATTGGTTTATGTGTAAAAATTATTCAAGTCACCATAATGATTTTGTGTAGAGTTTCTAGATTAAGTATTGAACACTGCTCATTTTATTTTAAAAATCTTTAGGAGATAAAAGGATTTTTACCATGGGTATAAAACTGAACAGAACAAATAGGCAATATTCAAAGGGTGCTCATTTGCAGAAGAACACAAGCTGGAATGGAATTTGGTCCTAAAATCAAACAATGTTATGTTCATTTGGAAATCCCGCAGGATGATGCACACAAACCATTTTTCTACATTCCATAGGTTCAACCAGTATCAGTCCTTGCTGACCATAGTTATCAAATTCTGCCAAACCTCATACTCTTCTCTGGGACTTCAGCTGAAGCAGCTCCTCAGCTTATTCCAGCTGGAAATAAGTTCCTGCCAACTGTTCTGCCAGCAGAGAGAGATGCTATCATCAGAGGATGGGATGCTATCATTCTTCACTCAATTTTTAATAGTTCCAGACAGGGGTAAAGCCTTTGTAAAAAAATTCCTTAAGAAGGAATTGGTGTAAGGATGCGCCTGTGCATCAGAGGACCAGGACTAATCCCTGATCATGGAGATGAAAGACACCAAATGTGGAACAAAATCAAGGTCAGTGAAAGGCAATCAGGACACCACAAACTCTCCATTGGTGATGGCAGCAGCTCAGTGCCTGAACACTGTGTGGTTCAGAAATTAGGGCAGTGCCATCTTCAGACCCATCTGCCTTATTCAGGAGGGTAAGGGATCCCTCCCTGCCTGCTGGGGGTTAGTGCAAGGGGTTATTCAGGGGAGAGACCACTCTTGTCCATCCTCTCCCACCTTTCCTGCCTGGTATGATATTCAGCCTAAAGCACTGAGCACCTTTGGTGACCCAGCTGTCACCATCTTGATGTTCTTACATTAAATTTCTTGCAATACCAGGTCCCACGGTGACATGTGAGAATCTAAAGTCTTAGTAATTCCTTACCTTGTAAAAAAGTGTCAAGATATTGCTGAACATGTTCCTCTGTCCCTCCTCCTCTCCAGTGCTATTTAAGGTGCTAAGCTGGAGTTACACTGCACCTTCACAAGCTCTGCATACTAATGCAGCAGGTATTACCTGTTGTGATGGTTTATCATGGAAATCTTTTTCTTTGCTGTCATTTGCAGCCCACCAAAGGCAATCATAATTTCACAATGGAGACATGTATAATTGAGGTCATTTCAGGGAGCAACCTGGAACAAACATCTATGGAGAAAATCTCACTGATGTAGCATTGCGTGGAGATAATTTACAGAGCAATGTTGGGCACCTGCCTTTGCTCATGCTGCACTACCTACAGAAACAGATTTCACACTTTAAATGGTGTTCAATATCCTTAATTAGATCTCTTCCCTTAAATCTAAAGAAAATACACATTTTAATGCATTGTTGCCACCTTTAATCATTGCTACAGTTGTTCATGGATATCTTGCCTTGCTGAAACAGAGTATTGTAGAATTGCAGGATGGTTTGGGTTGGAAGATCATCTCACTCCAATCCCTTGCTGTAGTCAGGGACACTTTCCACTAGACCAGTTTGCACAGTGCCCCATCCAGCCTGATCTGGAACATTTCCTGTTCTGGGAATCCTGTGCCAGGACTTCACCACCCTCACAGGGAAGAATTTCCCCATAATATTTAATCTACCCTTGTTCTATTGCTTAGATCCTGCTTGTGAGACAAGACAATACTTTTTAAATCCTGTAACTCATCCTCAGAAGGGAGACAATGAACCAAAACATGGCCTTGTTCGATGTTCAACAGGTGAATGACTTTCAAACAAAGTCTCCAGCACTGATTCTTGCCCCCAAATTAATGCAGAGACCTGCTGTTTGTGAACTGAAGCATGGGTAACACAGCCCTAAATACACTGTGTTTCTCCAGCAATGGTTAAAGTCAGGGGTGATTTAACGGGATGGAAACTTTAGTGTCTACTTAATTCCCCAAGTCCTGCAGCTGTGTTTATGCACTGCATTAGTAAAATCTGTTTATTGCCTTGTGGCCATGAAGGTCAGTGGTGATTTTAGCATTTGTTTCGAAAGATAAAAGAGCTCTCTAGCTGAACACACTTTCAGGTGAGGAGCTGACTGAGTCAAGAAAATAAAATCAATTAATAGAGCACAGTTAAAACCAGGATGCTGGTGATTGAAGAGATGGGGTCTCCATGGTTTGCATGCATGAAGCCAATTGATTGATTACAGAGCTCAGTATATGCCTTTTCAGCTGTAGCTAAAATTAGCAACAATCATGTCTCTCAGGAACATTGCTAAACCACAGCTGTGCACAGACTCGCACAGGCATGCACGGTCCTGCAGGATTTGCCCCAAACAAAGCACACCTTTATCTTTTGATTTCTCCTTCAGGGTTCTGCCTTGACTTGCCAGGGCTGGTGGCCCACCAAAGTTAGCACATCTACCTCTGTAACGAGTTGAGCAGTGCTTTGAGTTCTGGTTTCCAGCTGTATTCCCACACAGAATATACGTTTAATAATTACTCTTTTCTCCAACAATTTTGATGAGATACATTTGGCTTTGCATAGAGTTTGGAGAAATTGTAGACCCTCTTAAAGTTGAGCCAACTGCAGCTAATTGATTTTAAAATGACCGTGTTATATGTGAGATGCATTTCTATATATGCAACTGAAGGTGAAGTTTGGCCAGCCAAGGAGGGACTCTGGTGATACTGCTGGGGACACACTGGGGGGGGATGTCATCTGGTTAGTCACAGCAGGGAGAGGCTAAAAGCAATGAAGGGTGATTCACACTGGGTCTGAATCTGTAAAACATGGTATAATATGCTTAAAAAGGACTCATATTAAGATTTGATTTCGTTTCTACACTACTCTATAGACCAGTAACAATGTCAGTACACAAGTTACCCTGGGTTTGCATGCCTTTGCTAACCTCTCCACTAGCTGTTTTTAGGACTATCTCCAGAAGAAACATTGCCATGCCATCACATTTTGCTGGTTATTAAGGTTCAACAAGCTGGTCTTACCCACACACATTTGACATCTTCTCACCTGCCCAGAGTCAGGTGAAAGGATTATCCATCACCCAGCAAAAAACCCTCCATTTTCTGGATGCCAATTTGGAATTAGAGGAAAGCCAGTCATGCTGCTAGAACTGTTTATGTTATTAATTAACGACCTTAGAGTTGTTAATGAACATGATTATAGTTGTTCACAATTAATGAACCCAGAGAATTCCTGCAGCTCCCACATCAGTTCAGTGCAGGTGACTGGGATGAGGTTTCTGGATTTATAACCTGTGAAAAACACCCCCAGGAACTGGCTCTGCCTCTGGCCACCCTTGGTGTGACCCACCACTGCCCAGCTGTCACTGTGGGACCTCTCAGGAGCTTGGGGACCCTCAAAAAGATGTACCTCTAAGGACTGCAAGCTTAATTAATGTGAACAAGAAAATGATTTATAAAGCTGAGTAGAAATGTTCTTATCTCAGCTTTATTTTGTAACTGCAATAATTCAGGTTCTTAATGTAATTTATAAATCCTCAGGACCTTTTGTGGGCTACTTCAGAAAGCATTTTATTGTAAATTCTCTACTAAATTACTGATGCTGTTTTTTAAGTCATAAGAAGGCATAATTATACATCTAGCAGAATTTAGTACCTGAAGTTCTCTTCTGTCATTAGACATTAGATGGCCACAGGCTATGACTCCCTGAGGTAGGTCCCAACCTTATATTTGAAGCTAAACCCCGTCTTGTTGTGAAATTCAAAATACATGTGTGGCAGTCCCCATGACACTCAGCTCTGGTGTGGTGGTAAAGACACTGCCTCTCATCCCTACCTAGCCCATGTCACCCTGACTTAGAACAAATGTAGGAGAAAAACAGCCATTGAAATAATTAAATATTATGATACCTTTTACTTTTCTTCAGCAACTGTGTCCATAATATGCCACTGATGACATTTCATAGAATGGTTTGGGTTGGAATAGACCTTCAAAGCTCATCTTGTCAACCCCTTCCCACGTGCAGGAACAACTTCCACTGGACCAGGTTGCTCAGAGTAGTCGATTATTTATATAATGAGAATATGCCGCAGAAAATAAAGCATAACTTGAAAAAATATTTAATGTCAGAGTCTGGGCCAGCTTCTAAGGGGATTAGAACTTCACTCAGACCACACTGTCCTGGTTCTCTGAACTACCTGCATGTTCCCCTCTGGAAGAGTGAAGAAATGCCAAGGGGAAGATGAGCATAATTTCCAGCAGTTGGATTTGAGAGAATCTGATCTGAGGATCAATTCCAAGCCCACTTGGAACCCTGGGTTACTTGAGCCTGGCTTGGTGATCTCCTCCAAGAGAATCTTCTCTTGCCTCAAGAGAATCTTCAGGTGAGTAATTCTGAGCCACCTGCACGGGAAATGTCACATCTGGAGAGCCAAACTCTGTTCAAACAGCTGCTTGAACAATTATCTAAATTATACACAAAGTCCTCTCAAAATCATACATATTTAAAAAAAGAAGTCCAGCTGTCTCATGTGAATTTGTATCAAGCATATTCTCATTGCTAATAAATTCGCTGAAAACTATTTATATTGACTTTTAACCAAACACAGCTTTTTTATGTACTTTATCCTAATGATCAATTTGTTTTCCATTTTTTTTAAAGAAAACAAGCAACACACTTTCCACCACAAAATTCCATCACTGTCCTCCTGCTACTAATCAGAGGGACAACATTGAGTTTGTGCAGGAAGGGATAATTAATTCATTCTTGAAAGTACATGAATAAATATAAGTTGTTCAGTGCTTAATTGTCTAATCTCCTGAGGGTTGTGATGGATTCATTATGTAAATAGGCATAAGTAGTCTATTTTAGAGAAAAGTTTACATAAAAGCATTTGTTTTTATTTTACATTCCTATTTCCTACAGATTGAGAGCAATGTTGATATGATTAATTTCTGATAAAATATTCCCATGTTGAACCAAGAGTGTCCTGCTGAGATTGTAGCAGCCATGCATTTCCCCAGCCAATTTATTAATCTGAAAAGTAAAATTGCTAATGGTGTAACAGGCTCTCAGAATTTCTTCAGGGAGTCCTAGAATCACAGACTGGTTTTGGTTGGAAGGGACTTTAAAGTTCATCCCGTTCCACCCTCCCTGCCCTGGGCAAGGACACCTTCCTCCACACCAGGGTGCTCCAAGCCCCATCCAGCCTGGCCTTAGACACTTCCAGGGATGGGGCTGGCACAGCTTCTCTGGGCAACCTGTTCACACGAGTTTAACATGAGATTCAAAAGACTTGTCTCTTTTTCTTAAGAGCAGTCAAAATCACACTACAAGGTCCTCCTCTGCCTCTTTCCAAATAACTGTGGGAGAGCAGAATGAACATCTCTCACTGACCCCACCAAAAAATAAAGAACATTATGAGCTTTCGGGGACTGATGTGAAGTGTTGCAGCAGCTGTTTGAGTTTCACATGTTCTATCCTACTGCAACTGTAAGACACAATTAGCATCACTCGTTTCATTGCCACAAAAACAACAGTTATATCTTTTAAAAGGTTTATTTCAGCTTTTTTAGCAGTTAAAAAGTTTCTCCAAACCCAGAAATTCCTTAGCTTAGAAGCTGAGAACTCTTTAGCACAGGCAGGTTCTGTCAAAGGAACAAGACTTTGAACAGCCACTACTGATATTAAACGATGATATTTCAGAGTTTCAGAACCAAAAAACCCCATGCAAAATCACTAAACTTATTTTTGTAACTTTTCTAAGTTACAGCAGCTGAACTGATTTATACCTGATTTAAGGCAGAAGAAGATAGCTTCTGGTGGAGGATGTGGCATGCCAAGTTTCTCCCTGGAGTGAATTTTTATGGATGCTCTATAAAGCCCTAGGGTCTATCATGGAAATACTGTCAGAACATTAAGTTCAACATGACTCGTGGGAACCACTAAGATGTGTACATAAATTACTTCAAATATAGAGACAAGTCAGGCCATGGGATATTTGGGGCTCAAGAAACATTCACATGTAATTTAAAACCCCTGAGTCATCGAAAATGGCCTTATCAAACTGCTCTAATCTTTCACACTCTGTCCATTTTCCTTTGAGTTCCTGGCCAGCATTATGCAATGAATCTGATACACAGAAAAATGGATGAACCAGGAAACAAGGATCCTAGAAACTAACCTTGCACTTTTTCTAAACCTCAGATTAAGGGTTTGCAAAAAAAAAACCAAACAACCCAAGCATTTAAAATCAAATATTCATATTTCTTTCATATTCCCACATTTCTTGTGCTCATAAACAACCAAATCAGGGAGAGCACACCTTTGGAGTTGTAAATAAGCATTAGCAATGTTTTCCATGGAGCTTTCATTGCTTTCTATGGATGACTGCAAATTTAGCTGTGGTGATTATCTGGATTTTGCATCTTTCCTCACTATAGCTACGTTCAGGATGCTTAATAAATGCAGGGACTCTGCTCTCCTGTGCTCATGCCAATCCCAAGACAGAACCTGACGTACTTCAGGTTGGATGGGGCATGGAGCAACCTGGTGAAGTGCAGGGTGCCCCTGACCGTGGCAGGGGGGTTGGAACTAGATCATCTTTGAGGACCCTTCCAACTCAAACCATCTGTGATGCATTTCTTCTCATCCTGAGGTGCTGCTGGTCCTGCCTGGAAGGTGACCAGTTTAATGTGTGCTGCAATGATGTACCAATCTCAAGATGGCACAAACAGCACAAATTTGGCTAGTGGGGATCCTGCAAGGTTGCTCTGCAGCAACATGTATCCAGCTAACATCCTGCATTGTCAGAATACATCAGTTGGTTAAACCTTCAGCATCAGCACTCTCACCATGTCCTTCCCTTATTCAGAACCACCCGAAGCTTAGGAGAAAGTCAGGAATGTGCAGAGAAACAGCAAAGAACCAGGTAATTCAATAACATTTCTTTCTGTAGAGGATGGTGCAGGGAAAGCAGAAAGCAAAGTATAGATCCTAAAGAAAATCCCAGCATTGTTTGTTGTGGGCAGGTTTTGTCCTGCTTAAACATTTCTCTGCAGAAACCCCTGCAGAGAAGACCCTTTAACTGGGTAATTGATCAGACCTCCCAGGCAATGCTGGGCAGGCAACTGGGACCCTGGGACAAGAGTTGGAATCAAGGTGGACAACAAAAAGTTTGGAAGGGATCAGTAAGGAATGGGTAAGTACAGCCACCAAGGTGGCTTCTTCAGTGGAGTGAAAATCTCTGCAGAGAACTCCAGAGAGAGTGTCAAGCTTTAGTCACAGCAGAATAAGCAGATTTAATCTTTGTCTAGACAGTAAAACCCTACTCTGCCTCAGTTTCCCCCATATGAAACCTTTCCAGGACATTCTAGGAATAAGGTGTCTGAGAAGATTTCTTGGAACCATGATAACAGGGGTCACACAAATACCCACAAGCATGTCGGATTTCTCATTAAAGCCCCTCTGAGGTTCACAGATAAAATCTACATATAAAACTGAAATTTAATGACACAAAAATACTTTGGAGCTGAGATTTGAAGCCTCTGCTGTAAGAAACTTGAATTCCAGTAAAAAAAATGATAAATGCTGCATCCTTGAAAGTAATGGAAAAAACAAATCACCCAGACTACCATATTAAAAAGCATATTGAAAAGCAAGATATGCTGGCAAAGTGTGGCCGGTTGTACTTTGTGTACCAACCTGACACCAGCGTCTTGAAGCTTTTACATCTGCAGAGCAAAATGATTTATGGAAGCTGTTCTTTATCATTCAGGCTTATAAGTCTTATGTCACATAAAACCCCCTGGCACTAGAAGAACATTCTGATTGCGGTGGGAAGCGGCTGCAGGAGTGGGGAGCAGTGACAGCCTCCCTCACCTGGGCTGCTCAGCACCCTTCTCATCCTGTTGGCATACACCAGGTTTGCACAGAACAGACAGGACTTAGTTAGAAAGCAGCTATTCAACCATTTTATTTTTCTTATCTTGTATCCTCAACCTTATTTTCAACTATTCAAATGCAGCTCTGAAGGTAGAAATGATTCATTGCTCCCTGGATTTCTCTGAAACACCCTTCACCATTAAATTGTCTTCAGAAATGCTCGTGAGCACCTTTGACATGTTTGCTTTAGCTGAGTTATGTGGCTTCAGAGAGAGATTATTTGCCATAAAGAACTTTTTACCCCTTCTGCCTCACTTCTGCTCAGCCTGCTCCCAGCTCTGATCTGTCCAAAATCTCCCATTCCAGCTGAGCTTCAGTCACCCCACCTCACTGACTGTAACTGTGACTGACAGCCCTCACCAGTCATCCCATGGACAGCTGGTGCCCATCTCCCTTCCCCACAGCCACAGCAGAGCTCTTGCATCACCTCTAGATTTGCTGTCTCCCAGGTCCAGCAGAGGCTGATGGAATAAAGCATGGCCTGGTCCTGCTCCTGCCTCTGCAGGGACAGCCTCCACCACTTCTCACCAAAAGAATTTCTCTGCCAAAACTCGAGCAGCTTTTCCCCAAGTCTGTACAATCTGCACCTGAGTTTGCATCTCAGAACTTGGCCCCACTTGGGCTGTGCCAACCCCTCCAGTGCTCAGCCCACCCCTGCTCTCCAGACCACCAGCTTGCTTCAACATGTGTTTCATCAACTCTTCCAACCAACAGTATTTAAAATCATAGAACCACAGAATGGTTTTGGTAGGAAGGGACCTCAAAGAGCATCCAGTTCCACCCTCCCTGCCCTGGGTGGGGACACCTTTCACCTGACTAGGTTGCTCCAAGCTCCATCCAACTTGGTCTTGAACATTTCCAGTGATTGGGCAGCCACAGCTTCTCTCTAATGGGCACATTTCTATACCTTCGTCCTATAAAAATGGTCTTTTAATTTTTTTTCCTATATTTTAATTGTTTCCTTCTCAATTGCCATAAAATTTATCTCGTTATCTCTTTGTGTGTGACATTAAATGGCTCTGTGCTACCCACCACCTTCTCCCTATACAAGCACTTGAAGACCACAGCACAGAGATTTTGCTTGTACTAAAAGAATAGGATCCCAGATCTCACCATTTTGGTGAGGGCTGTTCATATTGACTTTTTAGGCTGATTGCAGTAGATACAAGCCTTGTTTACATTTAATGATCACAAATTAAAATCAGCTCAACTAACTGAATATTTGAGGAATGCACAGTGCACTATATATAATAAATTACTGTTGATTAAGTCTATAAATTAAATATAAAAGCAATCTTTAAATACATATTTAGTTTGAAACAGACCAGAAACCCAGTGGGCCAAATGAAAGACTGGTTAATGCTAAGTTATTTGCCAGCATAGCCACCATATGGCAAACACCACAAATAACAGTATTCATAAGATCAACAGTCTGGAGACAATTTTTTTAAAGATCTTTAGCACAGCACTCATCACAAATATTGTCAGCCAGATGCTCTGTTTTTCCAAGAAATAATGCATGCTTAATGTGAAGAAGAGCTCAGAAATTCTTCAAGAATGCATGACCATGTGGCCATCACAACAACCTTATCACAGAAATGGTTAAATGGTGTCCATCCTCAGAGATGGTTCCTGCCTGAACACGAGCCTTCCTCATCTGCTCCAGCCAGGCCTTCCTCTGTGTCTCCTTCATGCAGAGACACAGGAACAACATCCACAATATATTTTTTTAGTCACCAAAGGTCAGATACAAATTAATACATCATAAAGAGCCAAAACATCAGCCCTGATGACTCAACTGCCTTTGAAATATCTTATTTAAGTTAAACCTTGGTGACAAGAAAACTACTGAAATCAACATTAAAGTGTAGTTACTGGTCACAATGGTAATGCCAAAGTTAAAAATTTCCAATGCAAAACCCTCAGCCAATGCAAGTATTAATAAGATCAGTGGTTGGCTTGTAGATGCCAGTATTTATTATCCATTGTATAAATCATGGCTTTGCTAATGAAATGATTTTCACAAACATGACATTCATTCACTAAGATATAACACGTACCTGCAGGGCATGCAGTGAAAAGCCTTCTGCTGTATTTTAATTGATGTTTAGTCCTTTGTGGCTTACACCCCTTCAGAGTAATCTTAAATTCTACATTTTTAATTGGATCAACTGTGTTATTACTAATTTGGGTAAACAATTAACGGTAATTTATGGAGCAATTATTTCATTAGTCCCAATGCTGTTACAGTGCCACACATGATGCCTGGCAAGGTTTGGTTTGGATTCTACATGTGAGCCACAGAGATGGAAAGGGCCCAGCCACGGCCAGGGCTTCAGAGGGCAAAGCTATGTTCAAAACTGTGACAGCCACAGCTGGTCTGTAAGCTGCACAGATAAACTGGCCCTAACAGAAGCCGACTCAACCACCTAAGCTCACGAGAGAATACAAGCAAACAAGTCCCCAGATATGATAGTGATAGGTCGGATTCAAATTCAAACAGGGAACTCCAGCCAATCACATGTGTAAGCTCCCCCAGTGAGCTGGGCGGAGCTAAGACCCCAGCCAATCACATGTGTAAGCTCCCCCAGTGAGCTGGGCGGAGCTAAGACCCCAGCCAATCACATGTGTAAGCACAGGACATTTGAAGCCCCTATGAAAGGGGACTCCCAACACTAAACTTCAGCTGTTGCTGCATGAACATCGGTGTGTTCTTGTCGCTTGCCTGTCTCTGAAACTGTGACACAAAAATACATTAGAAATATTTTAGAAATGCAGTTCAGGCCCTAGAGAGCTGCAATGAAAATATGCAACAAAGGCAGAAGATGGAATGGGAAATCAAGGCATAGTTAGGGAAAATGACTTGTGTTGAGCAGAGCAAACCTTGTCTCCCTGCTCCTGAGCTGTATGGATAAACCCCTAAAAAAGTAATAAATTAGTGTGGGAAAATTGTTTCTTCTTGCTGAATTCTGATTTCGTGTCTTTTCACTCTGGTGACCAACTCAGCTACCAGTATTTGGGATTTCTCTGCCTCTGGCAAGACCCCAGGTGCATGAGTGAATGTTCCTGTCAGTGGAACATGGTGTTCCTGTCAATAATTCTAGATTGAAGGGATTTAATAAGCATTAGCTAGATTATGCTCTTTACACCAGTGACATGAATATTCTTGCATTTGTCTTATGTTTTACCTTTTGCCAGAACCCTAATTTCTCTATATTTTCTGCTATCTTCTCCCTTCCCCCTACTAAGACTATATTGAGCAAGGCAGCAAAATGCCAACACATGAAATTGAAAAGATTGCCTTTGATCCTACAAAAAGGGCATCCTGTAAGCGAAAATGTCTTCATCTAGTGCCATAAGCTGAGAGACATTGCTTTTTAGTCCAGGTCAGATGAAGGAGGATGTCATTTTCCACCCCTGTTTCATTATAAGAAGGAGATGACAGTGCTCCTGCCATGAGTCAGGCAAACCTCACCTCCAACTATGGGCAAGATGAACTTACAGGAAAAATCCCTCAGACATTCTGCAAAGCAGTGCTTGGATCACACAAGCTCACAGCAGGGTTGTGGTAATGCTTGATAAACCTCACCAGATAGGCTGGGGCAGAAGTGTAGGATGAGGTCTGTACCTGTTCCTGAAAATGAAAAGCACCAGTGGTGCCTCAAGGTGTGCACCAAGGGCTGACTTCCACAGGCATCCCTGTTCTTTGCTCCACCTAAAGCTATGCCTGGAATTTTAAATCCCCCTGCTGAAGATGTGATTGTCTCAATGCACTGCAAATCAGCAACTCCCACTGTAAATCAAGACAATGTGGATATAGGAAACATCAAAGATGAAGTCAAGGACTTACTGTGAAAAAAGGCTCTTAATGATTCAAAGTAATATATTTCAGATGTTTGAGCAAACAAAACATTCATAAACTGCAGCAGAACTGCTCCTTTCAGGCTGAATGGGGCCTCTATTCCCAAGTTCCAGATAACAGTGATTGAAGGAAGGAGAAAAGCCAAGGACACTAACACAGGTCCAACAGTGCTCCCCAATATTTCCTTGCTGATCTTTCATGATGCTGCCTACTGTGGTGTGGACACATGGTTAACCTGCTTTTTTTCTACCTTCTTCTCTTAGCAATACCTGCGGGAGTGAACTGCTCACAGGAATTTGTTATGTGTTTAAGGGTAAAGCATCTTTATCTGCTGCAGGGTTCCAGAGGTTGGACATAAAAAGCAAGGACATCCCTTCTTCCTAATCTCCCATTAATGTAAGGCACATCAGCCCTGTACATGCTTGAAGACCCCTCAAGGAGAAGTCTGGAGACAGTTTCTTTTTAAGATCTTTAAAATGATCTTTTTAAGATCTTTAGCCACACCTGCCAGGAGAGGAGACACCTGCATGGGATGGTCTCTTGTGCACACAGTCCTGGGGAGACTTTAGGTCTAAAGCAGCCTCACTTCAGGACTATGTGGATCATATCACTGAATCTTATGGTTTGCTGGAACTTGCAGTGCGAGACACAAACCTGCACTTGCTCAGGGCATGAACAGCATCCAATGTCCAAGAACTCAAGAGTGTTTCATGAGAGAAGTGGATGTGAGTTCTTTATGCTTGATGAACGACACCGAGTGGGAGAAGCTGGCATTTGCCCAGGATGTCAAGGTTAACAACCCTTCTACTACAAAAAATGTTATGGGTGAATCTTAAATGACTACAGATGGTCAGGTGTTGATTTTGCATGTCCTTTGAAAGACAGTACTGTCAGCAAAACAGTGCCTTCTAACCAAATTTTGAAGTTCAATACTCTGTCAGCAAGGAAGAGTGTTGGCTCTTTAACTGACTCATCAAAACACTGTTCCTTTAGTTACCTCTCGTGACTTTCCATTTGAGTACTGCTCTGTGGCTGGCTCACCAGGACAAGAATATCTGCACAATTCATGGCTGTTTTTTTTTTCTCTCCCCAGTAATACTCCTTTATGGAAAGAGTGTAAAAATCCTTGCTTTACAGATGGTGAGGTGAAGCAGAGACAGACGCCATTTAGCTGCAGTTACACAGCGTACCTGAACCAGAACCAGACACATGCCTTATTTCCCAAGGTTGCTTTTCCAGCCTCTCCGAGATTACTTTATAATCCCATTATGGGTGGAAGAGCTACGTACACACAGCTGCCTCCTTGGATTGCTCCTCTTCAAATGTGAGCAAGGTGTGAGTTCTCAGTGATCGTCATGCTCTGTTTTGGCCATGGCTTCTGTGGGGGTTTGAAGAAGGGCAGAGTGGGGCAGTTACTCTGGAACCTGAAAAAGCAGCCTGAGAGGAGACTGGGGGCTGTGCTAAAATACACAACCACTGAACTAACAGCCTAACACCACAAGAAATGTCAGCTTAAGACTTTCTGCACCCTCATGCTGTTACATTACACTGTAAGTCATCTGAGCTGGTATTGCCGGGGTCTTTTGATCCTTGCTCAGCTTTTCTATGTGCTCTGAAGACAAGCTCGCCCCTCCCAAAAGAAAAACAGGATGTGCCACCCCAGAGCAATATTGTCTATGGGACCAGGACAACAAATCACCTTCTTTGCTGTGCTGGTACCTTTCTTGCCTATTTTATACTTTAGCTAGAAGCTTTTCTTTGTCCCCAGTTCTCACTGAGAAGATGGCCCTGTGTCCTAGGGAGGGGGGTTGGTCTCAGCAGCACTGCTGTGGGCTGGGTGCTCTGCTCCTCCTGGGCTCCCTCCCAGCCTCATCATACCAACATTGGTGTCACATTTATCACTGAGTGATGCACACAAACTGAAAATACAATAGACTAACTCATTTATTTCCACTTGTTATTGATGACCTTTCATGACTTTCATAACTCCGCCTCGCTCTAACACTCGTGAGTTATGGGGTCATCCGTAACTCAAGGAAATAAATGAAGTTTCCCATCAGCCTTTTGTATATCCCCATTTATTACCTTTTTTATGACCAACCTTTAAAGTTTTATCCCCTAGTATCTTGTTTTACAGTGGTGTAACATTCAGATGCAGGGATGTATATGAGCTGTGTACCCATATGATGTATCAGGCCAAAGCATTTTGCTTGGGTTGGGATTCACTGGAGAAGAGCTGTCACCCACGGGTACAAGGGTTACTTTTCCACACAATCAGACCATGTCTGAGCCTCTACAATGAAATTATGCCAATGCTCAGGCTCCTTTGTTTCTAGTAAATGCGGTACAGTGGGGCTTTTATGACTAATTCACCTCAAGACCATTTGTGGAACAAGCTTATCCATAGAAATAAGAAGATACATCATACAAATTATCTGTTCAAAGGTTTGGAGATGTTTGAGAGCTACTGCTAGAGGGTATGATGTGTGTAACAGTGTTGCCTACAATATGCTGAATAATAATCCTTTAAAAAGCTTCAGCTGTAGCATTTCTGAGCAAGGGCAGTGCTGCTTTACAGAACACCTTTTGTCTTTGACCTGTCAGTAAAATGCCAGAATACTTAAACCAGATGGTATAGTAAGTCTCAAGTTAATACTTAAAATTCTTTGTCTGTATTTATCACAGGAGGTCCTGTGCCCTAGGTGCTTCAGTGACCAGTTTTGTGGGACAGGGCTGCCTCTGTGTACACCTTCATGGCTGTGCCAATTCCCACAGAGGTGCTGCAGCTCTCTTGGGAGCATGATCATAAATCATGAATTGAGCCATGGCCAGTGCTGTCCTGGGGACAGCCATCCATGAGTTTGTGGGGAGAAATATGGAGTTGGATTGCTGGACTTGGGGCAAGAGACGCCCCTTCTCGGTGCAACAGAAAACCACTAAGGTCTAGAATCAGAGAATTGTTGAGATTGGAAAAGACCTGAGATCATCAAGTCCAAATGTCAACCCAGCACCCCTGCAATATTTACCACTAAACCATGTCCACCATATTCACATGTTTTTTTAATCCTTTCAGAAATGGTCACCCCATCACCTTTCTGGGCAGCCTGTTCCAGGGCTTGACAACCCTCTCCATGAAGAATTTTCTCCAAATAACTAATCTAAACCTCTCCTGGCACAACTCGAGGCTACTGAGGTCAAGCGGTTTGCTGGAGAATGGCCATGGATTACACCATGAAGAAGACTAGAGCTGTCTTCCAGAAGTCTTGTGTGACAAAGAAGCTGCAGGTGCAGACATCAGGTGCTGCTCAGTGCAGGCAAAGGTGAAATAACCAGCCCCAAGCACAGACCCCATGGTGGGAGCAGCTGCTGACTGAGGCACTTGTGCAACTCTCAGCAGGATGTGAGGGTTAATTTATTCATCTACTTTGAACAGAAACCTGTAAGACCACCAGTTAGTGCACAGCAAGAAAGTCAAAGCCAAGCTATTATGTCATAAGAAAACCCTTGTGACTTCTCTTTTTGATTGCTATCTTTACGTGGTCACCGCAAGGAGCAGTGTCACTGCTGTGTCAAACAGATACTACAGCCTCAGAATCAGCTCAAGACCAGAAAGGTTGAGGGTAGGCCATAAATAAAGGTCATTTCCTCTTAACTTATGAGGAAAATACTGAAATTGCCCACTGAAGCTTTCAAAAAGTGAAAGAATTGGAGAACTGATCATACTGATATATTGCCACACTTCCAAGGAGTAAGAGAGTGCTATAATAAGGAAATATGGGCAGACTTCAAAACCTAGAGCAGCTTCACAAAATAAAACAAACAGACCTTCAAAAGTATTTTTCAGGCAATTAACTAAGTCAAGAATATGGAAGGAGCGCGGCCTCCTTTTCAAAGGGAAGGCTAGAAAATAAATTGAAAAGACAAGAAATTGCCTTTGAATCAGGACCAAATTCCACAGCTCGGGGGACCCCCTTCTACTGACTTTGTGGGAAGTAATTTACTCTACAAATTCAAATGTAATGTCCTTCCTTAGACCCAAATGAAGGGACTGCAGGGAGCTGTCCAACCCCAGTTCATGCTGAAGGGCTTATTCCCCACAGATCAGAAGGCGGAGGAAAGAGCGGACAGGGGACTTGTGCCAACCTTGAACCATGGCTGAGACCTGATCCTAGAAAAAAAATGGAAGAACCATGATCCCCTTCCTGAAAGGAGGTAAAAAGAAAGAATACCATGTGCTTAAATACCCATAGCTTTTGGGAACAAAGATTAGGAATATGACCCTCTGCTCTTCACGTAAGAAATTCCCATTGCAGATCACACTTGTTTCACTTGTACTGGGAAAAAGCATTTCCTCAAGTACCCTTTCTTTGCAAAAGTATTCCTTGTTTTGCAAACCAGCAGCTTCCCAAGTAACATTTCCCTGCAAGTCCAGGTAGCAAGGGTCTGGAGGAGCTGAGCAGCAGAAAATATGGCTTGCTGAAGACTTCACTGGCAGTAGGGTAGGAGCCTTTTACAATCCTTTACAGGTGAATGGGGAAAACTCGATAACGTTCACTATCATTATTGAGTGTAGTTATTAGCTTTGAACGTTTTCTAAAGTAAGCCTGTCATTAAGATGAATGTCTTGTTAATGGTAGGAATTTCCCAAATGAAGCATTAAAAATCCTGCATCGTTAGCTGACTTGGAAGGCCCCTTCACCTTCTCCAGCTCCACGACACAATGATCAGTGCCACCTTCAACTCCATTCACCTGCTCCACATCCACCCTGGAGCCTTGCCCATCGTGATTCCTACTTTCCACAAAGCCTCTCATGGCTCTGCCTGTGTGGGTCCTTTCTGTCTGCAGACAAAGAGGATCTCTGCACTAACCTGGAGTGGAGGAGAACAACATTAGAAAAACTGTATGATCCCCACGACTGAACTTCCTATGTAAGGAAAAGACAAGCAGAAAAAACTGGGCCAAAATATGCTCTCCTGAAAATACAGCCCAATCATCAGGCAGATCTTGTCCCCGTCTGTGCCCCTCTGCAGCTCTCACCTCCTCAGCCTGCTCCTGCAGCTTCCCATAACAATATCCTCAAAACTCCCTTTTCCATATCCCAGCTCATTCTGCTTTCATTTGTTGTCTCTTATACACCAAAATGACACTATTCAAAACAATAGAGTAGGTGGCTCCTAACAGATGTGATCTACAAGTCAGGATTTTGAAACTGGAGGTGTCCCCCATAATGAACACAGAGAAAGTCAGAGGTTCTCGTCTCTGCCTTGTGGAGCCAGTGAAATCCCAAAGTAATCAAGGTATTAATTTAAACCCTTCAGTCAGATGTCCTGGATTAGGTGGGATGAAAAACAGCTGCCTCAGGACACACTTACATCACCTTTTGTAAAAAAAACCATGTTTTCCATTACAAAATGCAATAAAAGTAAATAAATATTTTACAGCCCTGAGGGGAGATGACATTTTTTTTCTCTCCCTGCTAGGGGAAGGCAGCTTTGTGCTCCCTGTTTCAGTACAACAGAAGTAAATATTTTCAGTATTCCTATACATGCTCTCCATGGAATCCAGGTTCATACCAAGTGTTTGCCAGCATGTATCATGGAAAGGGTCAGTATTAGGGACAAATTACAATGACTTATTGAAAGATATAACGTTTTACATCTGTAAGTCATGATTCCTGTTTTCCATAGCTTGACTTTTAGATTTAACCTGATAATCAAAACTTTAGTTTTGACAGACATATCACTGAGCCTCTGCCCTGGTAATACCACCTGGAGACAGCAAAGATCACCCTGACCTTGCAGTGACCTTGGCAAAGTGAATTCTGTTGAAGTAACTGGGCTTCCCAGGTTCTTCTCAAAGTAACAGAAATACATCTCCTGTAATGTAATTTAAGAAGTAGCTACTAGGCTGAGGGTAGTTTTGATTTTATTGATATTAGTTTAGTGAACACTGTATATTGTAAAACTGATAGAGTGGGAAAATGACTTCACTAGATTATCAAATTTGATGGAGCTGGTAGCTGACTGCAAATATAAGTATGGGAACTATCACCTAAGGAGGTACTCAGTATTTCATTGTGGATTTTTTAATGTTTCATACTCCGAACAACCTAAAACAGTGGCCCTGAAAACAATAAAATATGCTTGTGCAATACTGCCATTTATGTACAGTTACACTTCATTATCCCTGTAATCTAACATGGTGGCTCAAAAGGAGAACACGAACATTTTCTGAGTGATTTAGCAGGATGCTTTAATGATGTATTGAAAATGAACATTGACCCTATGTAATAGGTGCTAAACTGACACTCTTAAAGCACTCCATCCGTTTCACTCAGACTGACTATCCTCCTTAAATCATCGCTGTGTCATTTTTATGATGCAGATCCATCTACTGAGACTATGGGACTGTGAAATGTCATAAAAAAGGCAATAAGAAAAAAAATAAAATTAAGTTGCAGGTGGCAAGTATTAGCATTTCAAATGTGTTCTGTTGCATTACACTATTATTCCATCTCTGTCAAGGGGCAACAAGATTCAATTCTCACCTTGAACAGCCTGTGTTGTTGAATGCATTAGCTCAGGGCATGAGAAGCTCCTGGCCAGCTGAAGGGCATTTTAAAATAAAGGTAAAATATATTTAGGACTAAATTTGATAGGACACAAGGGTCAGCCTCCCCCTCAGAGGACAAAGCCACAATTCCTTCTTTACCTCCCTGTTGTGTTCCTAGGTTTTTTACAAATTAAAGCCTCAAAACTTTTTGCTCACCAGAAAAGCTGAAATAAAAGGCAGAAGGTCGAGGAGTTAATTGTAATCCTAAAGGTCAGGCTCTCCAGCTGGCAGGGCTCTCTGCTGTTTATGCAGTGCAGACTGAGGACATCAGGACAGCACAAAAGTGTGTCCCTTCAGCTCATTTCTAAATCCAGCTTTAAGCTGAAGTGAGATACCTGACTCCAAGTGCAGCCCAGCTGCCAGGTTTAAATCCAGTACTGCAAAAAATCCAATATTAAACCTTCACACTGTAGTAGCAATAAGATTTTTTTTCTGTAGCAGAGACTAAACACTAGGCATTTTTCTAATCTTGTTACCAAAAGCTGCTGAGCAATTCTTAACGCAGTTTCCAGAAAGCAAATAAAAACTACAAATTCATTTTCAGCAGGGTCCTGGCATGGAGTGTTTCAGCACCAGTGGATTTGGATTGGCAAAGATGGGATGGGAAAGAAAGCCTCTATGGGAAGCATTGAGTGGTTTCTGCTCCCAGCCTCATGCACAAGGCACATGGGCACCCAGAGACCCACTCTGGGCAGGAGTGGAAAGCTTCATCTTTTTTCCCCAACTCTCCTCTTTTCTTGCCTCATTTGCCCTTTCATGGCTCCTTCTGAAACCACGTTATAATTTCAAAGCCCTGTCCCTATTCACCTCCTATGAAGTCCTCTCCTCCCATCTCAATTTTTGCATCTCTTCTCCCCATGACCAACACTCTGTCCATTCCACTAAACTCAACACAGGCTGAGAGAGTTGGGCTGCTTTAACCTGGAGAAGAGAAGCTCTAGGAAGATCTTAGAGCCCCTTCCAGTGCCTAGAGGGAGCTACAAGAGAGCTGGAGAGGAACTTTGGACAAGGGCATGGAGTGACAGGATAAGGGAGAATGGTTTTAAATTGAAAGAGGGTGGATTTAGGTATTGTTGTAGTATTTAGAAGAAATTCTTCCCTGTGAGGGTGCTGAGGCCCTGGCATATGTTTCCCAGAGAAACGATGGCTGCCCCAATTGGAAGTGCCCAAGGCCAGGTTGGATGGGGCTTGGAGCAACCTGGGATAGTGGAAGGTGTCCCTGCCCATGGCAGGGGTTTGGAACAAGATGAGCTTTAAGTTCCCCTCCAACCCAAACTGTTCTGCAATTCTGTGAATTATTGAGAAGGCAGCTGGACTACACGACCCACTGCTCTCCCCTTGGATCCTAGAGCCTCCTGCTGCCCCTCCACCTCCAACAGAGGCAGCTTCAGTGATCTGAACAAGGATTCAACGTCTGTCAGTGACCAGGGGGTTGGAGCTATTTCCACTGCTCACAATTCAAATTATTTTACTTATTTCTGACTGCAAATCTAGCATATGATGATTTTCAAGTTCTTGACCTGGTAGCCTCTGATGTTTCCAGTATATGAATGTGTGAATTACTCTATCTATAGATGCACACACGGTTACACATTCCTAAAGCACACATCAGTTTAGGCATTTCCCCCAAAACCTGTTCAATTCCCAGATGGAAATGCACAATAAACACTTTTGCTTTGCCTATTTGTGCAATGACTGAATTGGGAGTGATTCACTCCTACAGTAAGGAATTTGCAAAACACATTCTAACTGTTTACGATATCAAACAGCTTAAATTATGACTGCATTTTATCTCTCCATTCACAGAAGGCTGGCTCTTCCTTCACAGGCATTCATCTAATGGGATTCTGAGAGTGCTGCTTCTCCCGTGACTGGGAGCAGGAGTCTTCAGTCAGCAGTTTCTCTCCTGGAATAGGTTTGATTTCTGTGGGTTCTGGAGTACGAGTTACTCAGCAGTAAATAAGCACTTACCAGGCTGGGACAATTAAAGATCAATCAAGGCACAATAAATTTTATAATAGATTGTGGCAACAGAAGGTTTTTGTGCTCCTTGGCCTAAGGACTGAACCTCATAGCACTGGAAAAGTCACATGATGAACAGTTTTTCTCATTTTCTTGGATTCTCAGTGGAAGATGGTTTATTTGGTTACAGTAAGGAGGAAAAATGTAACCAAATACCAGAGCAGTATTCTCCATGCTGTGCTACTAGCACAGTATATTGTCCTTGAGTTTCCTGAGGGATGCAGTTAAAGTTGTGCCCTTTACTCCTACTGAAGTCAAGCAGGAAAGTCCATTTCAGGACTTACATAAATTCAAAATATTATGTATCTCACATATAAAATTACTGACTTCAAAGGCAGCTGCATTTTTGCTAACAAGAAGCTGACAAGGTACCTAACAAAAAGCAGGTTCAATGGGCCA
Source organism: Nicator chloris (assembly GCA_013400495.1). Lineage (NCBI taxonomy): Eukaryota > Metazoa > Chordata > Aves > Passeriformes > Pycnonotidae > Nicator > Nicator chloris. Next base: position 814,771 of record WAAE01015860.1, on the reverse strand, counting down.
GTGTGATATTTTTCCTACCTGAAGCTTTCCCAGCAAATGCTTTATGTGCCAGTAGTTAGCACGATGGGTGATTGAGTTGTATGAGCTCTACAAAAGCACAGGACAGGGCTGTTTAAGCGAGTCATCAAATCTCCAGGGCAAACAAAAGTCATCTCCATCACACTGGAGTCAACCTGCTTGCTGCCTACAACCCCTGGTGCTCAGGTAAGTCACCCAGGGAGAGTCATCAATGCACATAAATTTAATTCACCAACACCAACACAACCCTCTCACTCACTCCAGAGGATTTTAGCTGTGATGCTGAGTACCCAGTCCACTCCCAGAGGAAACTGGGAAGGAACTAACCCACAGGTGTTTCCCTCTGACCATTACCTGTGTATTCTGGTGTACTTATATAAAATATGTTACAGCTAATGACTGCACTTAAAGTGGTCCCCAGTACTGCTGTTGTTGGGAAGAAATATTTAAAACTGACAACAAACACTTCAAGCACACATCAGTGAGGAGCTTTACAACACCAAAGAGCCAAACAGCATCAAATTACTTGCCCATTTTTGAGAATCAATGGGACATATATACATTATGGGCCTTTTAGCCAGCGCCAGATCTGAGTATTTCAGATCACTCAGGTTTTAAATATATTTTATTATCCTAGTATTCTTATTATTGTAATATATTAATGAGACTAGATTGCAATTAAATTAAAATTTTCATCTGGAGATAATTTATTCCATTCTCATTACTAATTGAATATTGTAGCCTTGTTGGCATTTTCATACAGCAATGCAACTTGCAGTACTACTCCAGAAAAATATAAATTATATTTCATCCCTTGACCATCATTGGAAGAGCTGGATATATCTTGCTTTGTGTTTTTTCCACCCTGTGCTGAGGGAACATTTAAATTGGGAGTTTGTTACTGTATCAGCAACATTGTGTTGGGTGATGCAGCCAGGACCAGCATCAGGGTGGAAGGAGAGTGACAGCTTACATTCATAACGACCCCAGGGAACAGCAGGATGTGCATGCAATAATAAGAATATTAAGATGATAAAATGGTATTTAAACATTAAATGCTTAAAAGCATTTATGGATAAAAGGTCTTCAGCAAGTTATTCCAAGATTGTCAAAAGTCTTCTGGTTATACGGGGGGCTGAGGGACAAAGTTGAAATTGAAGATAGGTGCCTGCTAGGAAAAGGCTGCTGATTGTAGTCCAGCTGTGATAAGCCACAGCAGCAAATCTGCCTTGTCTGCATGCCATTTATAGGGGCATAAAATGAGCTTTGCTGCTACAGCTCATACCAGCCCTCAATGAAATACCTATCCTGGCAAAACACAAATGTGCTGAGCCCAATGCATCGATGCTGGGGTTATTTCAGGTATAAAAATATTACAGAAAACCTTCTACCCTGGAAGGGTGGAACCTGTCCTGAACAGTGGCCTCACTCACTGCAATGAAAAATAACCAGAGACAGTTTCTGTGCCAGAATAACTTGACGTAAATCACAGCAAGAAGAAAAGTGCTGTTTTTAATTCTACTTAGCAAGTCAGTGGCATCACACCGTGTCCCTCCATGCTGGCTGGACCTCTATGGACATGTGGAGGTTGGACAGAGGGGTGAGTGACATCTCTGCTCCCTGATTTTGAGAATATCAGGTTGCAATCACCCAAAGTTTCCATCAGCAGTGCACATTACCTCTTCATCTTGGGTGTGACTGACCTGTGCAGTGACTGCCTTGTGTGACAACAACTGCCTCATGTGACAATGCCTCGTGCTCCCCCCGGGGTGCAGAGCACCTGACAATCTCACAGCACACAGGGCAGCCCAGCTGCACCCCACATCAGGTTTGGAGGGTGAGGATGTTGCACAGCTTGAGCAACAAGATGCACACACTTGCTTTTCTACACTGATGAAGGGCACTTCATGGTAATTTGCATTAGAAATTAAAAAAATGCATGTTAATGAGTTTCTTCGACCTGGAATCTTGCAGGTGTCAGGAGAGAACCACATGGATTGAGCAGAAGAGTGTCACTTCTGCTGGTGGGGTTTAGACACAAGGTTAGCCAGACCTCCTCCCACCCCTGCACCCTGCCTGCTGTGGTGACCAGGGCTGAGAGATTTCCCTGCTCTTTCCTAATTAGAGGCAGATAATCACTGTGACAGTGATAAATGTCACTGAACACAGTAAATTTAATATTACAAATATTATAGTGTGTTTTTTACTGCTGTGTCATAGCTCTCTGTGGCACATTCAGCACTTAGATTATGAAGGAGGGTTTTAAAGATTTTCCTTGTAAAAAGCAACAAACTCCAGAAAAGGTTACTCCAAGGCTCATAGATGTAATTAGCAGACTGCTGATTAAGCAGAGCCTCCCTCCAACTTTCTGGTTATGGTTCTTGCATCATGTTTAAATTCTAGCAATATATGTACAGCAGCAATTTAGCATTAACACCCTGCTGGATATTACAGACTTACTTTCATTTAGTTTGCACGGATACAGAGAAACCCCAAATCCAGGAACAAATATTGCACATTACTTGATAGGTAAATTACAGATTTTTGGAGGCTTTTTTTCCCTAATTACACAGCCATGAATAAAATGATTTTATAACAAAAAGGGATGTAAGATCCCACAGCATTTGAGTAATGCTGATGGTGCCAGTGTGATGCACTGGTGTTTTGCATCCCACAGGAAGGTTGTGGAAGTGTCCTATAGACATACTCAACCCATATCAGAGAAGGATAAAGTCTCTCCAGTTCTTTGCACACAAAAAGCCAAACACCAGCTTGCACAGCCCAAGAAAGACTGGGAAAAGTGCACACTGAGCAAAAATGGAATAAAACTCCAAATTAACAGCAGGAAAAGAGCACCCAGGGGTAGCACAGGATGGGAAAGGGAAGTGCAGATAATGGTTCAGTAAGGAAAACATCTCAAAATCCTCTCCCATATGGAAAACTGGAAAAAGCCTGGTGTTACTTTTACAGCACTATATCAAGACCCACAGCAGGGATTGGTAATATTTAATTAACTGGAATTAATTAAATATTAATTAATTAGAATTAAATTAGCCCTAGAATTCTAAAATTATTAAAGTTAAGGTTTGCCTTTAAATTCCTGCAAGGTCACACTTGCAGGAATACAATGCCTCTGACTGCTTGATGTTCCCAACTTGATAGTCCTAAATATCCACTTTTCTATCAAAATCCTTGAATCACAGCTGAGCACTGATTAAGGGACTAATTTATGTCTTTCTCTAGGTTATAATGCCATGTATTAGACTGCTGGGAACAGAGAGAAAAGGTTGCTCAGAACCTCCTCACGCTCTGTGGATGTTACATACAATTTTGATTTCCCCGACTCTGAGCAGCTTATTTCCTCTGACCAGGACTCCCACCTGGGTTAGCAGCAGGCCCCTGAAAACGTCTAATGAAGGACCAATAGGAAAACCACATCAAATCTTAGCACTTATTTCCTTTTTCACTGTAGTTACACTATTAATGTCCCACTCCTTGGATGGGACTGTACGTCCTACTTGAATGGACAAGAAGGTAATGTAATTAAATTGACAGCTCTGTGTGTTGCTCTTAGAGACTAGAATAGTCTAAATTTAGATTAAAATAATTTAAAGTAGACAGTACCCAAGCAAGCTTTACCTTTTATAGTTATCTCTTCATTTTAAATTACAGCGAGGTAACATGCACAGATGTTACCTACATGCTATTTAAAACATATTTGAATAAAAACCCATTGTAGCAAACATGTGCACTGAAAGTTGGCATAACTGAGAAAATAAATCAGGAGACTGACTGATCACAAGGCCAGGTCCATATCAGGTATCTCTTTCTCTACAGTTTTGCATTCATCATCACCACACCCCCCTCCCCAGAAACTTGCCTTTTTACAACAGCAGTGAAGGTGACCTGCCTATTGCACTGATTTCAAGTCCCATTTGCTTATTTTCTTAGAAAAATAGAAGATTCCTGGTCAGTATAGCCCTCCAAGTGAAATCTGCAGCACAGCATGAACCCAGCAATGCCAACAACAAGAGTGAAGCAATCTCAGGTCGCCAAAGGACACACATGGTTATTCAAATTATGGTTTGATTTTAGAGTTTTAACAAATTTCCCAGTTAAGTTATGCGCATACAAAATGTACCAAAAGGCACTGTTACATTTTGGGATGGAAGATAACAGTGCAAACACATCTACACATCTTTGACTTAGGAATATATTTGCAAAATAATGACATGGCAAGAAAGCTAATGTAATTAAAAATAATGCAATATAAATGGTTGGGGAAATTTAATATTCTGTGCACACCTTATTTCTTACTCCACTGGAGGTATTTTTTTCTTGATTCAGATCCAGATGGCACCAGGTTTGCAAATAAACCAAAACACGCAGCACTGGTATTTCAATAAATATCATGATACAGAAATAGTACTTTGGGACTATTAATAGTGTTGAAACAAAAATATTAGTGTTGGTATTCCATTTTTTTTTCTGGAATGCTTTAATGATTTCCAGGTTGTCTGTGATTTTATCTTGCTCTTTTTTTGTTTAACTACCACGTTGTACAAGGTATATAATAAATGTGTGACTCTCCAATGAAGTCCCTGCCTGACACAGGAAGATGTTAACTTAGAATTAGTGAACTTAGTTCATTAGAATTCAATTTTCCTTAGACAGCAAAAGAAGCAGGAGGGCACAGCAGCATCCTCCAACTGGTCTGCTCTGTCCAGTTCTGAGTGTAATTTTTTACCCCATCAGCCCTACTGGCAAAAGCTCTCTCCAGTTTATGCCACTTATACTGGTATAAAATCATTGATACTGGAGGAGAGCACTTGCCTTCACTCCCCATGGTAGGTTTTTTGCCCCAGGCAGCTTTTCCCACTCTTTGCTAGAAGAGTCTTGCAGCAGTGGCTCTTCCACTCCTCAGCGTAGCAGTGAAATGTTGGAAAGGTCATCTTGGCTGTAATAACTCTGCCATGTCCTTCAGATGTGCACGCCCCTCCCAGCCCTTGAAGGTTCCTGAATTTTAAATTACTGCAAGCCAGATCTTATTGAACTGAAGGAATTAGAAGAGATTGTATGAGATTTACAGAGGGACCTCAACCCACTGGAGAAATGGGTCACCAGGAACTACATGAAGCTGAGCAAAGAGAATTGCCAAAGACAGAAAACGTATGTTCGTTCTCCCAGGATGGAAAGACCTGACTCCCTCAGCCCAAAGACTGTGCTCTCTTTGGACAGCTGCAAGACACAGCCTAGGTATGGACTCATGGCAGCTGCTGACAAGCTTTGAGACCTTGTGTTTGCCTTTCCACAGGCAGCTCTGTCCGTATTAGGACCCACTGCTTCACCAAGGGAGAACAAAGCTTTTGTCCAAGCTTGGAGCAAACTGATCTGGTTAAAAAAGAGGAGGTGTATCCAAAGGTCTCTGCATGCATTTCAGCTACGCAGTAAATTTCCCATCAGCAACTCCATCCATCTCTCCCTTGTCATAGAGCTGTGTGCATTCCTTACAGATAAATGAGAATAAAATGTAACCTCCCCTCAGATGAGTAAGATATACAGGCTGTCTCACTGGGGCTCTGCAGCAAGCATTTATATAAAACAACAGTCTGTGAATGGATGGAAGAGCAGCTACTTCTATTTTGTGGAGACACTCATCCCTGTCTGATACAGAAATATTATTACAACAGGGCCCAGCTAGAATTGTTCATAAAGTTCAGGCTTTTATTTCAAGTGCACCGGTCTAATTTCACAGATGTACACATGAGTATATGAATTTCTGCAGAGACACAATGTTAGCCCAATGACATTGAAATTTATTAAAAAGGGATTCTAAAGCAGCAATTTTACTATTTCTATTCCTGCAGGAATTATATCAAATGTCAACATGAAATCAGTTGGTTGATCTGGAGATTTTTGTTGATGAAGAATTCAGTTGTCTTTCACTGATGAAAGTAAAAGTGTGCACTCCCACCCCATCTGCTGAGCACTGTGCTCCACATGCTCAGCACCTACCCCCAGATGTAGGAACCAAGATTTGGGCAGCTGTGCACACTCATGGATTTGGGGAGGGGGCACTGGAAAGGCCAAAGGGAGAACTGTTGGGCAGGTCCCATCAGAAAAAAGAATGCACATCTTAAATAATCGGCAACTGAGTTCTTCTCAGAACTTCAGAAGAAAGACAAGCAGGGTACTAAATAACCAAACTGCCATCTCTCCACTCCTCTTGTTGCAAATAGAGAGCTTTCCATGACAGCCCCATTATTAACGCTATAAATCTGTTACACGTTTTATTCAAACATGCAGACAGGGATCCACAACCTTTGTGACAGGTAATTTACTTTAAGGGACCTTAGAGGAGAAACCTTGTAAATCAGTTTGCCATTTTAAAAAGGTAAAACTCTCAGCTTGAGATGAAATAACTTAAATTATCTTTCTGTGTATCTTAGATTGGTGAAGAATTGCAGGTTTAAGAATTACGTTGAGATTTTATTAGTGCCTGAGACACTGGGATAGTTTGCTGCACTTGAGCGCTCCCTATGCTTTGAGAAGAGATATCCAAAATAATTTATCATCTGTAATGTCTGCACCAAGCATTTGTTCTCATTGATCCTATTCATGCACAAATGAAAAATAAAGATGTGAATGCATTTTTCTGACACATGCATTTTTTTCTTTCTGATCACTGAACAAAGAAATCTGATTCCTCTCTTCAGTCTGCAGAATGAACCCCTGAACACCAGGATTTCATATTTGAAGATGGCACAGCTCTTCACCCTGGGCTGAAATAAAGACATCCTGGGCATTTTCCTTGCTTGTCCCTGCGTTTGTATCCCTGGAACCTACACCTGATTTGCAAATTTCATCAGTGAACAGCACTCACACACCTACAACTTTGAGTCTGTCTCCAAGTGTACCATAGCAGAAGATCCAAATATTAAAGCCCTAAACAGGATTTGATGTACTTGCCACAAATCAATAACAGCTAAAAGATGGGCAGGTTTTGTGGCTTCACTCCATACAGAATTGTGAATTGGGATGGTCCTTCTATTTTTTTCTAGATCTGGCTATTTATTCTCATTTGGCTATTTATTAACATTTATTATTTAGCATCATTTGGATTTTTATGAAACTTCAGGGATGCCCAAGCAGATCTCCATCTCCCACTGAGAAGACACCTAAAATCTGCTCTCACACTTCTGAACTCCCATCAGGTCTTTATGTTCTTTTTGAATGTTTAAACACACGTGACAACATGATCTGTATCACATGGTGCTGTCCTCTAACTCTCCCTGGAGCAAAGAATGAGGACCAGCAAGATATTCTGGTTTTCAAAACTATATATAAAATTAATTCAATAATTATGCTACAGTAAGAAACGGCTTGGCAGGCATGGCCAGGCAGGTTGAGAGACAAAATGGACATAAACCCAGGGTCCTGAGAAGAACACAAAGGTTACTCATTGCAGAGTATTCCTGTCTCCAAAACAACTCCCAAACATGCCACCAGCCACCACCTAAGGTCAGAACTTGGACAGGCCATTAGGGACCATCTTTTTTTTAACCTTCTACATAAAACAGTAGGGGTAGGTACATGTTATGATCTCAGCCTCACAGTAAATAAGAACAACTTTCATTTCAGTAATTATGTTTGTGGGTTTAAACGGAAAATGGAGAAGTAAAATCTTCTCCAGCTCAGTGCATGCAGTGAACAGCTCTGCTCTCTGCAGTGTCATTTCACATTCATGAAATAAATGAAATATGTAATTGGAAAACTTGAAATGAATTTTAAACCCATTAGCAACAGCATAATATTTACCCTAAATGACAATGTTTCTCATGAGATAAGAAAAAACACAGGGTCCTACAGCAGTGGTACTGGCCTGGAATGAATGAGTAGGGAGGAAGCAGCCGTGGGTTACATTGCAGGCTTTCACCACCAGGGCTGGGATCAGGAGGAGAAAACAGCTTGCAAACCACACTTGGCAAAGAATTCCTTACCAAAGAAAAAAGCAATTTATTTCTACAAGTTCTACAGCACTTCATTTATGAAATGACAGCACCATGAGATTGCCAGAGAGCGCTTTGGGTCTGTCTTCAGGGCTCTTGCCTCTACATCACCAAATGTTTCTAACAGAACACCTGACACAGACACTTGCAAATAGATCCACGTTTGTGTAGAAGGTTTAAACAGGCTGACTTGGAATAGTATGGAGGATTGCTGTATTAATGTTATGAATTCTTCAAGTACCATAAAAAAATGTACACAGACAAACACATACATACACATATATATATACATATATACACATATATATATTACTGTGCTCCAGCTGGCTATAGAGCATCCTAAGTGTTAATTCAGACATCCAGAAACCCAGAACTTATCACTTCCATTGCTGATGCTCACATAGCACAATCAATCTGCTTCCTGATCCAACAAAAGAGGCTTAAACCACTTTTTTTTTCCCCCAGCACAGTAACTATTTTTGGTGTCCAGAGGAGGCCAAGAGGAAAAACAAGGCTGGGAGATGGAAAAAGAAATCTCAGAAGAGCTGAGATCTTACCAGTCATCTCAGAGTAGGAGTCTTTGGTCTCCAGTCCTGTGCCAGTGGGGAATACAGTGCAGTACAATTCAGCAAACACCAACACACCAAACAACACTATCCAAAAATACCCGGGGGGGCCCTCGTCTCAGAATCCCCTGTCCAATGCCAGCCACTATCATTTAACCTCACCTCTTCAGGATTATGTTGTCTCTCTCCCCTGCTCAGCCCTGTATTAGATATTCCTGTCTAGCACAGACAAAAACCCAGCAGTGATAGTTCAGCAGAGGCTTGTGACAGATGCTGACTCCATTGCTGGCTGATTGCTTGCCAGGTATGGGCTGTTACAGCACCATGTACAAAATCACATGATGCTTCTCTCCAAAACAGAGGGTCTCTGCACACTACCTGTTCTTAGATGTCAGGAAACATCCCTCCTAAACTGTCAATCCCCTGTTCAATCTCCTACTGAAAACCAAAGGCTGAGCTTCTCCAAAAGAAATGTATAACTATCCTCATTTTCCAATAAAGAAGTCTCTGCCAATGTCCTGTGAGGCACCACCTCGTCCTCTTGAAGCTCCCAGCAACACAGGCTGGGACCCTTTAATTGATCCACACACCCTTTAATTAATGCACAGAGCATCCAGCTCTGCTCCTTCCCCTCATCCTCATAAATCCCTTTGCAACTTGGGAAGAATATATTCCTGCTGGGTCTTCTACTACACATATATATATAATCTGACAAGATTTCTCACACTATGCAAGCTACTACCACAACATTTATTTCCCACAATTGTTAAAGAATAAAAAAGAATGGTGTCATGTTGAATGAGACAGGATTTGAATATTTATCTGGTTTTCAGTTCTGATATAAGAATGCTTCTAAGCTTCCTTTCCTGCAGCTTCACAGTCATTTTCTTTCATGTAAAATATTCGCAAAAGAACCCCACATGCCACTTACTAAATACTATCTTCCACTAAATCAAGGCATCACAAACAGCCTGGTGCTGTGTGTAATGCAGTGGATGTGACCACCCTGTTGGAAATCACATTTGTGCCATCCACAGAAGGAACTAACAACCCCACTAGTTACATCAGGTAATGAATTTTAAGATATTTTTCATTGTGTACTGTGGCGTTTTCTGCAGGCCAGACCAGCTGGGAAGAGAGTGAGCATCTGTGCAGTGATGAACTGGGAATGCTGGGATCCTCTAAGTGGTGCACACTTGTAGCACCTGTCAAGTGATCAAGTGATGTGCCCATGAGTAAAGGCACAGCAGCTCACGGGATGGATGGCACAGTCTCCAGAAAGGGTGGGGCAGGAGGAGTCAGAGCCAGTGGTGCCAAGTGAATTCTGCTGCTGTGTACCAGAAATAAGCCCCACTACATGGTAACACCCAAATGTGGACAGCAAGGAACCACCAGCTGAGCCTGACAGAAGTAAGGGGTGCAAAATTAACTCTGTCTCTTCTGAAAAGATCTCTGACCTTTTGGACTGAGCCGAAGTTTGGATGTTTGGGTTGCACATGGAAGCAAGAAGATACGAACTGTACATTTGCATAAAGAGGTATGGATATTAGGAGAGAAAAGAGTAAAGGTTAATGCAATCTGTGTTTGTAAAAAACCCCTCTTTTTTTCAAATTAAAAAAATATATTTTAAACTTTTAAGGTAGATCTGGTTTATAGGTGATGGGCAGTTAATGCTATATACTCATAGTAATAAATATTCCACAATGATGTTAAAAAGATAGGATGAAGACACACGCTCCAGGGCTGCATCTGAATTTCTAAAATTTAAGACTAAATCAATTCTCTGTTTACAGCAATCAGCCCATTCCTGGAGGGAGAGAAGTGTTCTAGTAAACTACAGCTGACACACACAATGAACAATTCAATTTCTTCAAGATTCAATAAAAGATAATTTGAAGGGTGAAGTTCCCATTGCTGACAGCTGCCAGGTGAGAAAAGGGATTTGCTTTTATTAAAGACAGAGAAAGGACAATAGGTTTTTATTCACTGGGATATAAACAAATATATGCTGACGAGTTTAACATTTTGGAGGGGGTTTTTATTCTTAATTTTTGAATATTGTCTTGGTTAATTTTTCTTTTTTTCTGTGAGGTTATAAAACAACAAGGCCAGGTTGGATGGGGCTTGGAGCAACCTGGGATCGTGGAAGGTGTCCCTGCCCATGGCAGGGGGGTTGGAATGAGATGAACTTTAAAGGTCCTTTCCAACCCAAGCAGTTCTGTGATTCCATGACTTGGCTGTTGACACTAATGAGTTGCTGTGCACAACAGATCTCATGGCTTTGACCTGTCATGTTTACTACTGTCCTACAATGAAACTATTCCACACAGGTAATCCTATTCCAGGCCTACACTAAGGCCTACACTGTTGTACAATCAGGAAACCCATGCAAACATTAGAGTTTTCAAGAATTTTTTCTCTCCACTGCCACAATGGAGAGGTCCTCCCTCCTCATCCCTAGCACCCAAAATACCAAGCAAATCCTTGCAGAGCCAGCGAAGAAGTAAAATACCATGAAGATGGGCAACTTTGAACTACATTAGGCTGTTATTAATGTTAAGTCCATGACAAATCCATTAAGTCCTGTAAAGCTCCATAAATAGTTTGCCAGGCTTTAAGAACAGAATGGTCCAAATACCTTGTGCAGCAATTTACACTCCTATATAAAATACCTGGTTTTTGTGTTAAACCTGTGACTAGAATGATTTAAAACTACATTGCAAAATACACTGTATTCTTCCTATTTCCCAGCTACTAAAATATTGTTTATAAGGTATTAATCTCTATGAAAAAAGGCAGATATTTTGAAAGTTCTCCAGCAAGAACTGTGCTTGCATCAATTGAAAAAAAAAACCCACAATCAAGTGACAAGCCAAAATCAAAACCCCACTTTGAAACTGATAATATATAATGCTTGGAAACTGGCACTTCATCCTTTTACTCAAAATATTGCTGGACATCTGGAAGTTATTAGATACAGTAATAATTTCTACTTTGCCTCCAGTCTACATTTTTCCACTGGGTCACTCTTGGAACATTTTTAATCCGATAAAATAGAAGCCTAAATCAAGAAGTATCAATTCCAGGTATCTTTTTTCCTCTCCCTGACTCAAAGCTCTCTCTGCTGGGCCTGTTCCCTGCATGCCTCCACTGCATACTCAGACAGGTGCACACCATGACCTCACATGTGCAAGACACAGAGTGACAGAATCCCTGGATTGGAAGGGTCTCTAAAGATGATCTCATTCCAAGCCCCTGCCATGGGCAGGACACCTTTTATTATCCCAGGTTTCTCCAAGCCCTGCCCTCCTGTCACTGAACAAGGGATGGGGCAGCCACAGCTTCTTTGATTTAAAAATTACCTTTTTACTTCTACCCAAAAAATTAACTTGGCTGAAATGCTACCCCCTTAAACAAATGTGTAGGTGACATTTCACAGACACAGAAATATTTGAAAGAAAGTGAAGTTTGACAGTAGGAGTCACAAAGAAATCCTAAATCAGTCCTACAACAGTGAATGAAAGGCAAAATATCATCATCTGGATTAATGTGAAACTTGGGTAGTTCTCAACCAACTATAAATATTAAAATTCTCATACATCTTCTCACAGTCCAGGTATAAATTATGACTACTTGGCCAAATTCCAGTTTAGTTAATTACAATCTCACATAAAATAATATCCTGTCTAATTTAATTGGAGTATGACATAATAGGGGATTTATATTAATCAGAAAATTCTGGAATAATAATTCATTTAAGGAGCAATTTCATTACAGAATTCTATTAGTGGCAGTTTTTACCAAAAATGTAAGCTGTAACCACCATCTTATTACATTTTTGCAATGATCTGTCTCTGGGTTTTATATAATTCGCATTCCTGTAGCACTTGAATATCTTCTATGTGAAATCAATAGCAATATCAAACCCCATAACTGGATAATGAAGTTTCTAAAATGACAACAGAGCTAAGATCTCTAGCATGCTGGTTCTCTTCTGCTGTCATTTTAATTTCAGGGTTTTGCTTGTGTGGTTTTCTTCATGTTGTTTTTGTGGTTTTTTTTTTACAACCACACAAACACTTGTAAAATAAGTCTTGCAGAATCTGACATCAGATCTGATGCCTGGAAAGTGCTGGGATTTTCTGTCATGGAGCTTTTAACAAGTTGATCAAATCCTTAAACAGCAACCAAATCACTGCTGAAGCCAAGAGAACAGGGTGATGGGGTGAGAGTTTAATGGAAGGAGGAGAACACATGTTGACAACACAAAACTGGAAACTAGTTCATAGCAGCCAAAAGAAGCATGGGAGAGACTGGCTGACATCACTGCCCACGACAGCTGTGTGGTGGCCACGGGTGCTTCCCGTCTGGTGGTCATGGTGAGCACGACAGCCCTGTGTCCACTCCAGACAGCTGGCTGCACACTAGAAAAACTCCACTGATTCCAGCAGAATTGCCAGTCCACTGATGTTACATGTCCCTTTGCATTTAAACCCCTCTAAACAGCATCAGTGCATCCAATTATGCTCCTTGGGCTTGATCCTATGGGGATGGGCAGATGGATGCCAGGCTTGACCCAGCGCAGCACCTGCCTGGAGAACCCAAGCCCCTGATGTTCACTCTGCTGTTGGGATGCCTGTAATACACCTGACACACAAAACTGGGGCTCCAAACTCAAATTCTGACACACATAAGGTTATCAACCCTTTAAAATATCTGGCCAAGATGTCCCCAGTGCTTTGGGCAGTCAGTTCCCTTCTGTGCCCGCCTGGCACAGGCATCCAGCCTGGACTATGCATAAATCACAAGCTGGGTAATAAAACCCCAGGATTTGTGTGGCTCAGGTAAATAAATGCAACCCAGAAGAAGTCACTGCTATGGAAAGTTCACAGCTGAAACAAAAGCTTGGTGACAGCAGGTAGCAGAACAGACTGTGCTGGGACTGGCATGGCTCCCACCCAAGACACACATATTCCCCTTTTATTTAATGCTGGGAAAATAAACTTTATTATAGGAAGAAGCTTAGATAATGTCTTCACTGAGGTTAGATGCTTCTTTGACTACACTGACTGCTACCTCCAGCAATAATGCCTTAAATCTCCCTAGGCACAATTTCATGGCACAGTAATAAAAATGTCTGTGCCCTGTCTACACCTCAGGTGCTCCTCCTGCAACAGCAGTGATGAACAACATGTTTGATTTTTTCCTACTATGGAAACCCTCTTGCCTGTCATCCTATTTGCTCTTGGTTTCCTTCCTTTACTGTCACTGCTGGAAAAGCAGATTTTACAGTTTGCTGGGTGTGGCTGGCATCTCCCGGAGGGTTTGCACACAGCCATCAGCACTCCGGGTCACTGAGGTACCTCCTTGTGCAAGGCTCTCTGCATATTTGCCTGCCATTCAGACCACATCTCTCCAGTGAAGAGCCCTGAACATCATTTCTCCATCTTGACTACACAGCTCAAATTTACATCAAGTAAGACAAGAGGATTCTGGCCCCCAGGGAGCCTGAAGCCCTAATTTCATTTCATTTAGCCTGCAGTCACAAGGGTTTTTTTCTGTTGAATTATTACTGTTAGCATTAAGATATATGGCCTGCCAAATATGTTTAAATGACTTTTTGGTCCCCATCATCACCAGGAAAAAGCTAACAGGATCTGTCCAATCTATCTAAATAGAGATGGGAGGGAGCTGGGAGGAGACTGCAGCATTTAATGAAGCAGTAAAGAACCGAGGCTTTCTAAAGAGATGATAGACACTAAATAAGTAAATAAAAAATGGCAACAGTGGCCTGAATACCTAATTACATTGTCACCATAGGCCTATTTGAATCAGCTGTATGTGCTTATTCTCTCTGGTTTCTAGGCAGACACAAGCAAACCCTAAATGATACATACAGTCTTCTGACTGAAGAACTGCAAAATTTTATTAGAAATATAAAAATCTACAAAAAAAAAAGCTGCACAAGCCCATAGATCACCTGTTACCCACCACCAGAGCAGAATGGTGCATCTGGAACACGTGATGAAGGATGTGGCAAAATATATCCCACCTCAGCCTCAGGACACATCACACCCTGCAGGTTCTCACCATCCCCTTAGCTTGGATGTCCAAGCATAAACAGTAAGTATTTACTTCTTCTTGTGAAATGTATACCTCATGGGATTAATTAAGGCCACAAAACCTCGATGGGAAAGCTGCTATGTTATTTGATGAGATAATGGACAAAGGGAACAAAAGACAGAGGAAACAATCTACTGTTGTTGGAATTGCAGAAGTAATGTATTTAAGAAAGAATGTGGAAAACGTTCTTGAATTTCCTTGTTAGACAATGTTCAGGCAGCCCACACCCCCACCGTGTGCATTCTTTACCCAAACAGGGGCACAGACCCAATCTTTATGCAAGCATGCATAAAATGGATCCTGAGAAAACTACAGAAAGTTGTTCTACCCAACATCACTCAAAATAACTGGTTTTAGCTTAAAGCTGAAAGCTACAGCTACCAGAACATCCTATGCCTGTATTAAAGTGTCATATTAACCAAGAAGAAGTAATGAAATAAGAACTGTTTAGTACCTAATTAGTCCAGCCAGGCTGAATCTATCCAAAAGGTTCATGGAACCAGATTTCCAACTTTCATTCTTTATTTTCTGCACAAGATGATGCAGAAATTCTGAATGTATTGTCACACAGCACTTAGCACTGAACGAATTTCGATGACTCAAAAATTTCAATCAACTTCTAAGAACACAGGATAGCATGTGGCTGCAGTGTATAGTTTAGCTTAATACAACAATACCCAAAGTCAATTGGTTTTCCCACCTCACAGTTTTCTCTACACCACGTGAACAACCAGGGCACAATTCTTGCCCTGAGGATTCTGGGGTGTGAAAGACCTTGCCATGTTACAACACGCACCAATTTAACATAACTGTGTCTGTTTTATTCTTCTCTTTGAGGAGAGAAAAATATGGAAAGACAAAATAGTTTGAATTGTATTTTTATGCAAATGCAGTAAAGATAAACTCTATGTCCCCTCTTAACGTATTTCTGCTTGCCCACAGGTATAATAAAGAGCTGACTACTGAAAGATTTTCATGCCTTCAAGAAAAGAATAGACTAAAAGAGAAATTATTTCTCTAAACAATTCTAAGCAGTCAATTTGTTAAGCAACAATGCAAGTTCCCTCTGCTTGGAGCAACAGAGCAATATCAACAAGGCTGCAAGCTGCCACACAGGCTGCATCAGGATTAATTATTTTATATTACAACATCTGGAAGTAGGGAGGGCAAAAGAATTAAACAGGACTTTATGTTTTCAGCCAGCAAGGGTGCTGTTCAGCCTACTGGCTTCTTTAAGTGAAGAGACAGCTTAAACAAAGATCAATCTTCCTCCCTGGCCATCTGTAACCTCTTGGAATCTGAACGCTCAGCAATGAGCAAAGCAGAGTAGAACAGTTTGAAACACAGCTGTGAGACATGTTTAACCTGGACTGGGTGACCTGCTCAAACCCCTATTTTCAAAGATCTTTCAAGAAATAAGAACAGATGATTAATAAATATCCTGTGAAGAAACACCAGGGAAAGTAAAACATGGGTTATAGCGAAGTCATTCTGCTCTTACTGTTATTACAAACAAATACAGTGAGAAGGGAACTTAACAAACATCTGAGTATTTCTTTCATGGTCCAGGGTCCTCTAACTTTTATGATCACCATTAGGTTACTTATTGCAATGAAATGATGGCATTTAAATTATTGGAAAATCTGGCACTCCTGTCCTAGGGTTTCTTTCTGTATCTGGCAAAAGGGGGCTTTGAGAGGAAACACCTACAACACAAACATGCTGCTTTTAAAAATCCAGAGCATGATCCTTTACCAAGTTTGTAAATCACTCCTCAGCATTACTGTCATCTTGGCTTTAAAGTCACTCCAGTCCCTGTCTGTGATACGAGTGTGGCTGTCTCACTTTAGAGAGAGACAAACAGTGGCTGGTGGCAGTGATTCCCCTGGAGCTCTCACAGCAGCTTTGGGGGGAGACACCAAGGTCAGATTCTGGGGAGAAGTCACTCAGAGGCACAGTGAAAATGAAGTATTCTTCAAAAGTTTCATTTGAGCTAGAAGGCAGTTGGGCTTTAGCCAAGAGGGGAAAAAACTGCAATGCTCAGCATGAAAACCCTTTACAGCAGCGAGTGACAATGTCCTTGTGAGGGGGTCTGTGTCTGCCAGGGCCACAGCTAGCACTGAGCATCCTGGTCACCGTGGGAGCTCCCTGGGCCAGGGCCATCTTCAGGCACTGGCCCTGCTCCAGATCCCAACAGCTGCCTGTTTGTGCTGGCTGCAGGAAGAGCATCTTTATGGCTTCTAAGTTCATAGCTGGAGGGCAAAAAAGCAAAAAGCTGAAAACTATTAAAAACCCACACAAAAAACACCTTTCTGAAAACTGAGAGGCTGAGTCAGACTGACTGGGCACCCAACCCTTCCCCTTGTCCAGCCCTGCTGTCCTGTGGCACAAAGGGAAGCCCGAGTCCCATTTAACAGAGACTGATTACTCTCAATTCTAGGAAAGCATTAGGCTCAGTGGAAATGTGTAAGTAGCTATAACAGAGAAGTGGTTGATCCCTTTGCTGCATTGAATAAAAAAAAATTTGAAAAAGTAATTCACAAAGGTAGGAAGACCAAGAAATTTCTTGGGTAGTGTAATAAATAATTCCCATAGTTTGCAATTTTAGAAATTAAATCTTCATGACAAAAATTGCAAGGAAGTTACCTATGTACATCTTGCTATTTCTAGAAGTTCTTCAAATTAATTTCAATGTGTTTGCTTTACAAATTCAGACTCTAACCAATTTCTTCAGGTGATGGGTAAAGTCCAAGGAAATCTCTTGTCATTTTGGTTTAACTAAAACCTTGAGATCTGATGAGATTGTGATGTTGACATTGTACCAGTGTTCAAGCATACAAAGTCCTGAAGACTTTATCTAATATATGGATTATTCTCTCCTTCACCTTGTAGAGGACACATATTCCTGCCAGGAAGCATCACTCCCACATCTACAGACCACACTGACCAGAAAGACCCTGGTTTTTGGCAAGGGCATTTCCATGTGGCTGACACCAACCTCCACCATCATGGGACAGGCTCAATGGGATGAGCAGTTATAAGAAAATTACATAATGTGAAATCTGGATGCAATTCCTGATGTGCTGCCCAACTAATTCAGAGAAAAGGAACTCCTGAAGCATTGCCACAGCAGGGAGATGCTGCCCATCCACTGGAGCAGGAATCTCCCATCAGAATCCCTCCTTAGAAACCAGGAGAGTTTGCACCATCCAATTCACTTGGACAAAATCCCACCATTATTTCCACATCTAAGGCTGATGGGGACGTGTGTAAGAAGTTTGTAGCACAGGAATGAGCAAACGTGTAACCTTTTCATGTGTAGTGCCAATGTATTTCTTCCTGCTCTGGAGAGCACAGGGACATCAGAGACAGCCCACGACCAGAGGAGGAGGACACAGCAAGTCCTGCAATAAATATGTTTAGAAGGATTTAAAATGGTGAAAAAATGGTTTCTTTCTTACTCTGGTTAGAAAGAGATTTGTGAGGTAAGAGACCAAAGTTACCCTTGACTTTTCCAGCTTTTCAGCACCTGTGAATTGAAGAGAGGTGCTATAGCCCCTAACAGCTGAGACCCATCTGCTATTGACCCAGAATAATTTCTGAGCAACAAAGGAAACATCTCTTGAACACCCAGAGTCAACCTCTTCATGAGTTATGCAAAGACAAGGCTTAGAAATACCATGATTTGCCAAAATAGGATTTGTTCCTGCTCCTCTTGTGCCTTAATTTGAAAACCTTTCCCTTTATTTCCATCAGAGTAGGAAGAGGCAGGTATAGGGAAAAAGAGGCTAACTGAGAAGAGGAAGCCAGGCTTATGAAGATGGGGGTGGAGATGCTGGTGGCCATGGGCAGTCACTTGTGTGGCCCTGGGGGGCAGCGAGCGGGCATGGGAAACCAGCAGGCTGCAGGATGGGATGGAATGCCAGGTGGGATCCCTGACCCTGCACTGTATTGGCCTGCTGAGGGTAGGGAGGGAGTAAAAGAATATATAAATTAGCAGCTTCTATTTCTCCCTGGGCTGTTTTTCCTGCATGGCTGTTACTGGTACATTTATTTATTTTTAAGGCAGGCTGCCCTGGTGATTGATGTCTTGTTGATTTCATGAAGTGGGCAGAAAAATGGGTCAAAAGAGACTGCAAATATGTATAGATAGGTGAATTGTGACCCAGGAACAATTCCACTTACAAGCAAATGAGCTTTTTCAAAATGATTAAAGTTACAGGCAGGGACAACTTCCCCCAGACCAGGTTGCTCCATCCAAGCCCCATCCAACCTGGCCTTGAACACTTCCAGGGACTGGACCTCCACAACTACTCTGGGCAACCTGTTTTTCCAGCTTACAACTGGAATAGGCAAGGACTCTCAGAGCGTGCAGAATTTGTATTTCAAACACAAACCTGATACAGAACAGATTTACAAGAAGTAACACACTTCAAAGTCAGACACTGCTGGGTTTGCTGGAGACTGGGCACAGAAGCTGGGGGCAACTGCACAGCCTCTGCATAACCTGGGGCTCACTGAGGCTCTGACAGCACAACCACACAGAAGACTAATTAGATAAAACTTCAGCACAGCAAAATCGTCTTGGTTACTCTGACTGATTATTAGGTAATTCCTCACAAGAAAATGAAGAGAAACTGTGAGTCTCAGACAGCACTTCCACTGTCTCTGCACAGGTGTTACAACTGCAGCCTTTACTGGGCTGCTTACAGAGCCCAGCACCAGTTACCTCCACTGCACTGAAACACATCTGTTATTTCAAGAAACTTAACATGGACTTTATCTGACAGCTTTTGATGCTGGAATTTTAAATTAGCTGGGCCTCACAATCGAGTTCCTATGGGGCATCTTCCACAAAAACTAATAACAAAAGCAATAATAACCATAGGAAGTCAAACATCCCCACAAGTTGTATAACTGCTTCATAAGATATTTCAACGAGCAACTTGTATCTATTCCTCAGAGTAAATTATCCAGTGGGTTGACATGAGACATGTAATGAAATTGCTTTGCCACTGGCCCTGTTGATTTCTTCAAAGTTTCTTTCATTATAGGAAATTAGTGGATCACTAACACTTACTAAAGCACTTTTTGTTTCATGGGGCTCTTGCAGAGCCTGATGGAAGATCTGCCCCTCAGAGAGTGACTGCACAGGAGGATGAAGGTGATGGCTCACTACAGTGTGGTACCAAGCCCCCCAGCCTTCCTTTTCCCTTCCCTCCTGCTTTCTCCTTAAAGGAAATTACACCTGCCAAGTCTTCTCTTGCCTAATGTTTAACAAAAGGAGCGCTGATCAATGATGGATCCCCTCTCAAGAGCTGGAAGAATGAAGCTAACCTGCCACTCTCTCTTTTTTTACTTGTAAAGCTCTTGGACACATGATGCCCGGTGCCAGGGAAATCTTTCATTCCTCAATGTCTGCTGTTAAAGAGCTCTCACAGAGCAGGAATCCAACAGTTCATTACTTCTATCTGCTCAACAGACTTTTGACATAATTGTATTAGTGCCTCACTGCAGGGCTTGAAAAGTGAAATCTGGAAAGTCGCTTTTTGCCATTGGTTTATGTGTTTGCCCAAGCCCTGTTTGTGTACTGGAATACAAACCACATTATTTTCAGTTCATATAATTTGTTTAATGCATTGTGTTCAGAGGCCACCTGTGCTAATGCATCACAGCAGTAAGTGGGTTACTCTCACCATGTTTGAGAAAGGAAAAAACCGTATTTTCTGAGTCAAATCCCTCCCTCAAGGCACTTGTTTTCACTGAACTCAACTCAGAGAGGCTGCAGGGTAAGGGACAGGTGAAAGGGGGGACAAGGAGACACTAGCTGTGCTCACTTGGATGGCAGCAGCCAAGTTTGTTCTTTTATATCCCAAGATCCCTCTCATTCATGGATAATGCTGGAGGGATGTGCTGCTCTCTAGAGGAGTTCATGCATTATCAGCCCCTCTAGTGCCCACTCTGTATTTCTGCCACGTCAGTGTGTTTTGCTATTGCCAAAAAACTCCCACTTGGCAAAGAAAATGCATTTCCATTCTTTCCTGAGAGCTCTTTGACTCTGTGGGTGTCCACGCAGCACTGCAAGATGAATGCACACTCTGTCCTAAGACTAAGCTGTTTTCATCTTCCATTCAGCTGGCCACTGCATGTCAATGTATTAATTACAATCCACAGTGCCTGTTCATCCCATTACACTGAGGTGTTCAATAAATACTGATTAACATATTGGAGTCTTTCCATGAGTGCATCTTGGAGTGAATGGGTTCATAAAAATACATCTTAAAACAAAATAAGGAGGATAATAGCAATTCTGGAACAAATTTAGGCTCATATACATCTCATATTTTAGCAGATGATTGCTTAGCAAATTGCATTAAAAGTCACACAACTCTCTAGAGCTGTGGCAGAAGACACATTATGCCTCTGAGCAGACTCCAAGCCAGTCTACCTAGGAGACACACTTGTATTCTTTGTGCTTAATACTGCATTGAATATGTATTAATGATGAAAAAATCCCAATAATAATTAGTATTTGAACAAAGGGAGATGTGCTGAAACAGCCAAAACATATCTCCATTTTATACCTTCTTAAGCCAGTAAATGACTATATGGACTGTTCCAAAGGCTGGAGATTAATTTGGTGGCTAGCAGTGCCACAGGAATGAAGGATAGGGAGGGCAGACTTGTATGCTGTTTACTGTGGGAGGATCTGGCACAGAGCTTTTTTTGTTGCTACAATAACTGCAGTCCACTGCCGAGAAGGGACTGAAGGCAACTGCCTCCACTATCCATAATGGCCTAATGCAACCAGATGCTGTCACTTGTTCTGAAAGAACTTTGCCTCCAGGTCCTACAGGAATGTAAACCCTATCTAGGGATGCCTCCATATCAGCTGCAGATGCCAGGACTGACGAGCTGTTCTTTGGGTATTTAGGGCAGAATAAAGAGTTTTGGTTCCAGCTGGTTTAGTCTGTTGATGAATCTGGGTTTTCCTGCTGCAGGAGGATGGGAGATCCATGCCTCCCACCCCAGCCAAGGTGTCCTCAACAGGAAACCAAAGCATCTGGCTGCAGAACTAGCTGATTAAAGAAAAACACATCAGCATTCTAAGAACAATAAAGAAATGAGACTTCTGTCCTGCAAATTAGGTCCTGAACAATGGTTATTTTTTAAGTCCACTGTTGTAAACTGCAGGAAATTGTAAGTTTACATGTGGATTTATACCCACAATAGCCATCCTCTAGAGGAACCTTTTCCCAGACGTGTAAACCACCAGGTTCTTGGGCAGATGCTGACTAGCAGGTGACACAGCATATCATTCTGTTTCACCACACAAACATTAACAGATGTTTTCCCTCCAGCTCCCAGTTTTGTTGCAGGATGTGCTAATGGACAGGTTAAACACCACCAACAACATTCAGCATGGACCAGCATTAGCAAGATGCATTTCCTCTCATCAGCTTGCTAAGGGCTCCATGCACAGCTCCTGAATTTTCCTGGCAGAAATGATGTCTTTTCCCCATCCCAGCAACGGGTTTCTGAGATAAACAGCCTTTCAGGAGTGAGCAGAATGTAAAAGGGAAACATTTGTGCAGCAAAAGTTTTATGAGTTTAACTGTAAGAGCTATCAAATAATAACTGTGAGACATTATATTAAAATATGCATATACATGTATTAAATATATGCATGTATTGCTGTAAAGGTTGGACTTGGTGATCTTGGAGGTCTTTTCCAACCTCAAGGATTCTATGAAAAACAAACAGTGCAGTGACAGTGTCTGACCTTGGCCATACAGTGTCAGGACTGGTGACAGCTCTTGGGTCTTCACAAGGGTCAAACTAAACCTGGGGGTTTTTTGCTCCTACATGTGGACAGCAGCACAGGACCCCTGGCAGCACATGGAGCTTCAGCAAAGGGCTGTGACTGATGACACCACTTGTGGTAGCCCAAAACACTGGAGAAAGCTGAACTTTCTCCATTATTACAAGGAACGACATGGAGAACCAGATCACAGAGCCAGAACAGAACCACAGGAAGAGTCTGTCTGGGTAGCATCTTTCAGGAAAAGCTTCAAAACCAGGCTGTACATGAAAGCAGTTCCAGCAGCCACTCCATCAGACCAGAGCCCTGCCCTGACACTACAGGAAATCAGGATATGGGAGAACCCTGTGAAACACAGTTCATGTCAAAATACAGTCTGAAAGAGTATTTGAAATGTTATCCTGGTCTTTCAAGCTCTCAATTCTCTAATTTAATTTCATATTTAAAAGGTGTATATATACCCTATGAGATCCCAGGGTGAGGATATTTCCAGTCTCTTTTCACCTCACTCCTTTTTGGTGTTTTGCTGTGTAATCGTTGTCATTCCCACTCCCTGTTCTGTCACCCCCTGCATTCCCCGACCCCCCACCAATTTTTGGGGCTGTGGTAAATGATGCTGCTAATCAATGCTGGGCTTCAGCTGGCCACAGAGCAGTGGACACCATCCCAAGTGCCTCCGTGTCCAGGACAGGATCTGTGATCTGTACCAGTACATTACTCAGGTTTGTATGATGAACAGAATCATGAATTATAAAGAGACATATAGTTAGCATTTTTTTTTTCCTTCTGTTAAATCATGGCCACAAATTACTTCTCAAAGCAGCAAATAACACTGCTGGAATTTCAGTGTCTGAACTGTGGTGAAAGCTACAGGAATCTAAGTGTGGCATAAAGCATGAGTTCAGTAGTGCCTGTACTTGTTTCCAAAAAGAGAAACAAAAATTCTGCAGCAGAATTTTATGTATTGCAGATGGAAAAGCTGACAGCAGGAACAGTGCTTGAGAGGCACAGGAGGGCTGAGCTTGCCCTTATTTATGTCTATTGATGGCTCTTGATATTCTTTCTGAAGTCTTGATCATCAAGATTCTTGAGAATGAGGTTTTTTATGGTGGTGCTAAAGACAGATATTAGCAACAGCTGAGTTTCACCTCAAATCCTGATCCCACTAAAGCATGCCTGAAGCTTTTTGCTTTTTTCTAAAGTATAGCACCCTTTTTTATTCTTTTTGGAAGTATTAAAACAGAACCAACCTTTGAGTTCAGCTTACTCAATTTTCTACTGCTATTCTTTTTGTAAGTTTCTATCTGGGCATCCTGGATTTGTCAAGGAGATTTTCTCCTGTGAAGAACATGAAATAAAAACATCTCAGCTGTGGCTCTCCATAAATTGTATCACTGCACTGGGGATATGTACTGTAGTCAATAATTTTCTGATGGCTGCTCTGGCATTTTGATTACAAAATTAGCACTGCAGCTCTGTAGTGCTGTACAGTGTCAGTAAAGTCTGGCCTAAATGAACTAAGAACTGGCTGGAGGACAGATCTCTAAAAGCATTTCTCAGAGGGATCCATTCAAACGGGGCTGTTTCGAGAGCCATCCAAAGCCCAAATCTGCTCAACGTCTCCACTGAGACCTGGAATGAACACAGAACTTTCAGCTGACACTTGGGACACCTGAGAGTGATGCAGAGGGAGGCAGCACTGTTGTGCTGAGCTTTTGGGGTTGGCCAGTAACCTGCTGCTGTACTGGTGTAGCACTTTAATATAACCATGAATACAATTATATATCAAACAGTGACCATACGGCCAGGAACGAGGAAAGCAGGGCAGAACTATGAAAAGGAAACCAGATGAGGTCACTAATCCTGGGAAAGGGGTCAGTAAGTGACAAAACACACAACAGCAGCATGATCCCTGCCTGGATGATGAGGAAAGTAATATGGGAGGGGAAGGATAACAAAGGAAGTTTTACCCTCTGCACCTACTCTGGTGGGACTGAGGCTGTGTAAGGTAATTTTTTTTTTTTTTTTGATAGATCATGGAAGGTTTTTTGCCTTAAAAGCTATGAATCTGCTCAACCAGTGGAAGAAAAGACAAAGAAAATGTAAATGGAAAAGCAATTCAAAGCATCCATGAGGTGCCTGTAAAGGCAGAGAGACCTTTCACAGCAGCTCTCCTCAGATGAAGGCAGATTTTGAAAGGAAAATAAAATTCTAGCAATAACCCACTTGGAAATACAAGGAGAGAAAACAAGAAAGAACAGGAAAACTGCAGCTAAAATGTTATGGACTGTATGTAATAAAACAAGATCTGGCTCAGGATCCTACCATATCATGCCTCTGACTTCATGTAAAGCTTAGGCATTGTAACTGTAATTTTGCCAATTTTTAACAAAAAGTCATTTTTGCTTCATGAAAATACTGCATTTGCTTCAAAAATTCCTCAGAAAGACAGAATATGACTAAAAAGTAAAAAAAAAAACCCAACAAAACAAAAACAAACCCAAAACAACACAAAGTTTGGGTCCATTCTCATTCAGAAATGGCCGCTGGTTTTGCAAGACCGTAAGGAAGCCGCAGGAACTCCAGCAATTCCCAGGTCATAGAAAATGAAAATTATACTTTTTAGACCCCAAACTACATGACTTGAAGGTGCACAGAGAATCACAGAATCATTTAGGTTGGAAAAGCCCCCTAAAATCATTAAGTCTAACTGTTACCCCAGCACTGCCAAGGCCACCACCAAGGCCACCACTGAACCATGTCCCCAAGTGCCACATCTACACATTTTTTTTAATGGTTGATGGTGACTCAACATGTGTCTAGGACTGTCAGCCATTCTGTGATTTCACCAATGTTTGTATTTGCTCTTCACTGACATAATTTGGTGTTTGCAAGTAACCCAAAATACTATTATTTGTGCATGTGAAATTGCTTCAGTGAACATTGCCGGCGCAGATCAAATCATTTTTTGAGAAATGGTATTTGCCTGGTTTATGCGCCAGTGAGTCACTCATAAATACTTATAAATATTTAAATATTCTAGTCCTGCAAGAGTGTGTGTAGACATTTGATATGGTTTGTACTACATCACCTCTGAAGCACATGGCAATTTCTTGCATTTAAAACCAAGATTAACAAATCAATGCACCCTGAAAAACATTTTAAGATCAACGCTGCATTGTCTTCCAGTGAGTTTTCTTTGCAATTTGTAGACAATAGATTTCCAATAACAACCTGTAATTAAATCACTTTCTCTTATTCAGTTGTTGCATATTAAGACTGTTGACATTTTACAGATGGTATCTTTGGAAATGAGAGATATGAACAAGGGGGAATTGCTTTAAATGAAAGATCCTGGGTTTAGATTAGATATTAGGAAGAAATTCTTTCCTATGAGAGTGGTGAGGGCCAGGCACAGGTTGCCCAGAGATGCTATGGATGCTCCATGCCTGGAAATGCTCAAGGTTGTGTGAGACTTGGAGCAACCTGTTCTAGTGGAAGATGTCCCCATGGCAGGGGGTTAGGGCAAGATGAAGTTAAGGTCCTCCCAACAAAAACCATTCTGTGCTTCCCTACTGGAAAAAATACTGGAGTTTGGCAATTGACATTTGAGTGTGCAGGTTCTGACATGGAAACAGCCAAACCAGTGTCAGGCACCCTCCTTGGCTTTCCATGAAAAAATCTGGCCTCTGTTCTTGACATGAAACCACAATCGTTCTAACCACATCTATGTTTACCATTAATTCTGCTTAACTTTTATTTGAGGAGGTTCTCTTCATTGAAGTCATAATGCCAAAATATATAAAGTGGGTAGAGCACTAAGCTTAGCAGCAGCCCTGATTAAATGAATTAATGTCTGATCTGAACATGGAAACATTTCTCTTTTTAGCCCAAGGCAAAACCATGTCCCTCTCCCCACTGGCAAGCACGCATCCACATACAACATAGTTATTCTTGATCTGAGCACTTTTAACTTTTTCTCTGGAACCACATTTTAGCTTTTGAAGCCTTTTTGCTTAGATTAAACTTGTCTTTCTTGCTACAAATTATTTCAGATTTTTTTTCTTCTTCTGAGAAGACACCTTTTGCTTTGTTCAAAATGCAGCAAAACAATTGAGACTACACAACAAACTTGATTCTGACAGCTGTTTTGTGGAACTGCAAACAATGCAGGGCACTTTGCCGGAGCTCTGAGATATTTTAGACTTGAAGTGAAAAAGGTTTTCACAATGAGCTTTAAAAGAGAGACAGAAAAAGAAATCAACTTCTTTCTTGGCAGAATGTGTTTCTTTGATATCAAGGGAGGAAAAAAAGAAGAAAAAAAGAAAATCCAAGCAAGAAAATTTTCCACACTCAAGAAATAGCTGCCCACTAAAATGCAGTATAGATGAATTCACTGTGATATCCCCAGCTGAGGTATCCTACCAGACAAAAATTACATATCCAGGTGCAGCAGGATCATTACTAGTGCTCAAGCCAAGCATCTTACACTGCATTTATGATCAAGGCAAGGAGTTAGGTGCTTCTGAAAACGATCTAAAGTAAAAACATATTAGAGCAGGGAGACCTCAGGAGCTGATCAAAGGCACCTCCATCCTTGAGCACATGCCCAGAGCTCAGCCCTGCCCACTCACAAATCTCTGGGCACTCTCCCCTGTGCTGAGCTGCTGTGTCTGCCTCCAACACACACCAGCTCCATCCTCAAAATGCCTAACAACCCAGCATGGTGCCATGGCTCAGCTATGGGAATGCTGCTGACAAAGAGCTGTTGCAATGACTTGGGTGCTTGTTGGGTTTTTCTGTCAACCCTTTTCGGCCACTTGGCACTTCCTGCAGGAATCAAGCTGAATTGTTTTCAATTTCTGCTTTTTCCCTTGATTTTTTAAATCTTTTTTATAGTTTTGTTTCTGCTACAAGATTGCATTATTAAATGAGTATTAATATACTAATAATGATAATAATAACAGTAGATAATAACAACAATATTAGTACTACTAAATGCCCAGTAAGTTGCCTTCATCCTCAGTAACACATCTGCACACCATTCCTCGAGGCAATCCAGAATGGGCTGCTTTGGCCAACTAAAGCAAACCTCATTTCTTTCCTCAGTAGCTCCTCTACCACTGCATCAAACCAAAAGCAGAGGCCGTCACTCCCCTGCTTGCTCAGCCGTGTTTGAAGTAGGGATATCACATCACTCACAGGAGAAGCAATCAATGCTGGTAAGCTAATGAATTATTTCCAAGTTTGTACCAATATCTACAGCAACATGAAAGAAAAATCACATACCAGGGAGATGACCACGGGAGAGGCAGAGCATGGGGCACAAACTGTCAATATTTCAGCACTATGATTTGATTCTGCAGATAACTGTTGCTACAACATTGCTTAAGAAAACGCTGCAAGCATAACATTTTATCTCACAATATACTTGTCCAATGTAATTATCTGGGCTTGACCAATCCAGTTGGAAGGAAACAGCGACAAATATCTGACTGCAGGTGCTGTGCCATCAAGAACAGCTTCATGAATTGGTGAATAAACACTTCATCTAAACGTGGATTTTACAGGTGCAATTGCTGCTGGAACAGCTGGCTCGCCACACGTATGTGGAATGCAAATACACACACACCCCCCCAACACAGAGACAGCAAACAGGGGTATTTGTTTTCCTCAAACAGTAATTATTTACCATTATCACCTTGTCTATTATGAGACCATAGAGCTGGATATGCTGATATATCTACTAAGAACAGATACCCTGCTGAAAGCCTCTTCCTCACTGAACATCTTCCTCTCCACTTGATCCCATAAGCCCCTTTTTATGTTTTATTCCCCATTTCTCAATGCAGAGCTTTGCTTAGGAAAAGTCAGCACCAATCCCTACAATTCTGGGACAATTAAAAGCCCTGCCTTAAAGTTTCTAGTGAATCAGAAACATGTACAACTCAAAAATAAATGTCTTACACTCCACACTTCTAACGAGCCTCCGGAGAGTGGTGGAGGAATCAGGAATGGATTGCTCCCTTCTCCACACTACACGGCTGTGGGGAATACAACTCCTGGAGATTTTAGGATCACTGCAGTAAATCTGGAGCCAGTCCAACACTGCTTCTCTGCACTGGCACTGATTTACCTGACACCCATGCCCAGACTAAGCTCTCAGTTAATTTTTTCACCCAGTTCATTCAAAATCACTCCGGTCTCCCACTCCCTGGTGGTGGTGCTGGGAGGGCTCTGGGGCTGGCACCATCCACCCTCCCTGGCTGTTATCCAGCATTTCCCTGACCTCCTGCTGAAAGTGTATAGATCTCATTTTCATATTTCTTCCTTGTGCTTTTTTGGTTGATATTAAGGACATATTAAACAAAGGAAGATTTGACCTAAAACAGTATCAGGGAGGAAAGAAAAACATCATCTTATACTCCTTAACTAGAGCTAAGAGAAGAGCACATTAATCCTGCAGCAGCTGCTGCATTCATTCCTGCATGAAAAATGTCCCTACTTGTGTTCTTTAGACAGCAATATATCCATAGATGACATGCCTCTCATCTTACAGAAACAGCAATTTTCTGTCTACATGTAACTCATATGCAATAGACCACGGCAAATAATGACTGGACTGAAAAAACCAATTCAGTATTTTTCTTTCAAACTTCCTTTGTAGGTTGTTTTGGTCCAGCTATGACATCAGGAAAGTACCTTAACAGGCCATGATCTAGAATTTAAGGGGATTCTGTTGTTGGTTTAATAACTCCTTATTAGCTAAACAGTGTTGACAACATAAAGGCATTTTGATGGAATGCATCTTTTCCCTCTCCCTCAGTTATCTGTGTTACAAACTGACCTGTCCATATTGATGATGATACAGATCTAGAAGACTACACAGACTTTTTTTCTTAAGTTGGGCTTTCACATCTGCCAACCTGCCACTTGCCCATTAGGGAAGACAACAGGAATGCCAGAAGTGTCATGCCTAATTCTAATGACCTCCAGTCAGATACAGTGCCAGAAGTTATATCCAAAAACCACCCATCTGAGCATTCTTAAAATTATGACTCAGCTGGTGATGTGCTTGCCAACTCACCAGCCTATCTCCGTGCTGATTAATTAGATGCATGCACTGCTTTAGCTCTTATGACAACTAAGCCTTTCATTTATTAGTCATGTATTGAATCTTTGTGACAACTTCAAGAAAAGACATCAGACAAATAATCTTTCTAGTACTCTATTTTTGGCATGTGAAAAATCTCAAGATCATCATAGCAAAAATTATTTTTATTAATTATGGTCCTGAGACTCCTTATCTAATAAAAATTTATTAATGAGGAATTAGAAGAAGCTTCTTACCAGAGCTGCCAGGAGAATGTTTCCTCTGTCTCATGCACTACTTGTGTATGATTAAGGCAATTTGAAGAGTTGACACTTTAATCCTGTGTTAACAGATATTTCCAGTCATCCTCATAGATGCAAGAAAACTCTTCACAGTTCTATTCTTGGGATTAAGGAACAAAGGAACTTTCAGAAAATCAGAAGAAAGATGGTAGGTTTAGAAGGAAGGCCACTATTTCTGTCCAGAATCCAAAACTGTGCATTAAAATGTGTATGAAAATTATTAGCATGGTTAGAAGCAGCACCTGCTAGATGCACCTGCTAGATGTAGTGCTTGTACTGGTAAAACCACATTTCAGAAAATGTAACTTTGGACTTCTCTCATCCACGTACTTTTCATTTATTTACAGATGACTGACATGATGGGGAAGAAAAATAACCTTTGGGTCCCTGAGGGTCTTAGAGAGAGAGGATGGGGCAAGGGAAAGCCAGAGACACACTGGGAGTGAGAGAAAGAGGCCATTTGGTGGCTCTGTGACTCACAACAAGGCCACAACACTCTCTAAAATTAAATGCAACTTCTAATGCAGCACAAGAATGTCAAATTGGGAAGCTCTTCATATTATCAAGGTCATTTTCAAACCTTTCCAACACTGCGACATTCCACCGGAGCACAGAGCACCAAAACAGATGTGACAGTTTTTGAGAGGATAAATTAGATTGAGACTTTCTGATGTCACTGAATTCTGGTAATTATGTTGCTCAGCTTGCTGAGCAGCCATGCCCATATCTTCCTGCCAGCCTGTGGCAGCCACAATTCATGGCTTGGGTGAACTTCAAGCAACAAAAAGATCTCTCTAATAAGCAAAAAATAGGGGAAATGTGCATGATGCTGCACCTTTAAACTACTGCTGCAAGCCAAATTCTGACTCATAACAAAGCAGAAATGTTATAAACAAAATTTTCATAAAACAAAGTGTGCCCTTAAGTGTTTGAAGTATTTTTGAGATTTTTTTCCAACATCATTTAATAAAGTAAAGGGGAAAAATATACTTCAATCAGGCACGATATTTGCTTCCAGGTTCCCTAAAATTTCAGAAGTTGCAAGCTATAACTTTGGTTTTAAATTAAAAGATGGTGAGCCATAATCTGCTCTTGAAAAAAGTCACCATTCTGGGAAAATTGAAAATGGAGAAGTCTGTCTGGTTTTCAGCTTCAGATGGTGAGCAATTCTGTTCAGATACAAAGTTCCTTTGACAAAGTTCCTTTGTTATACCTTCTGTTTGGTTTTGATAATTTTGCAGATCATCAATACTATCACTATTAATTGGTTAATATTTTGTACTTCTCTTATTTTCATTGTCTACTTAAAATTCACTGAACCAAAACCCATTGAAATAATTCTTGGAATTTAGGTTTAAGTTGATATAACTTTGAGAACCCATTGATCCAAATATACTCCCAAATAACTGCATGTCAAGCCTTTATAGCTGGGTTAATACACTTTATGCCTTCTTAATGTATGAGATTTTATGTCATACTGTATATCTGCTGTGTTGAATTAAATGCATGTGTGGTTCAAACAGGTCCATGGTGACAACTGGGGCTAGTTTTAAAGCACTTTAAA
This sequence comes from Nicator chloris, assembly GCA_013400495.1. Classification (NCBI taxonomy): domain Eukaryota; kingdom Metazoa; phylum Chordata; class Aves; order Passeriformes; family Pycnonotidae; genus Nicator; species Nicator chloris. The sequence continues at coordinate 783,274 of WAAE01015860.1, read as the reverse complement.
AAGCCTTCCAGTATTTAAGGTGGCCTACAGGACAGCTAAAAAGTGACTTTTGACAAGGGCATGGCATGATAGGACAAAGGGAAACGGCTTCAAACTGACAGAGCACAGGGCTAGATTGGATATCTGACGAAGAAATTCTTCCCTGTGAGGGTGGGGAGGCCCTGGCACAGGGTGCCCAGAGAAGCTGTGGCTGCCCCATCCCTGGAAGTGATCAAAGCCAGCTTGGACGGCGCTTGGAGCAACCTGGGATAGTGCCAGGTGTCCTTGCCCATGGCAGGGGGATGAAACTTGATAATCTCTAAGGTCCCTTCCAACCCAAACCATTCTGTGATTACTATCTTAATTGTTTTTTTTTAATGAAAAGATGTAAATCATGAAAACAGGCATTAGCCTCTTTAGAAAAGAATCCTACTTAAGAGGTAACCAGTTACTGCCCTTTCCTTGCACTCAACAGAGTCAATGGCTGAATCCTGCTTCAGTTTTAGTCACAAGGTCTTAACCACACCCAAGTTCTCTACAGCTCACTGTCCTGATTACTGAATAACCCTGCCCATTTCCCTTTTTCTTCAGTATCCCAAAGGAATGGGCAACAACACAACTTTCTATCACCCAGATGAAGGAGACAGTGTGGGCCTTTTCCAGGCAAGGACTTCAACAAATGCTTAACTTAAAGCAAGAACATAAATTTAGGAAGATAAATGGGATAATTCAAGTATTTATTATATTCCACTGTTCAAGTAGCTCTGTGATCCCCAGATCTTTGCACAGGATGCTGAGAGTTGTATCACGATTGCACACTCTAATACACTCATTAACACGGAAACAAAATGTAGAAAACATAATTCCCAGGCAAAATATTCAGTAAACACCTTCCCAACAGCAAACTAACACGTATTACCACAGGACCTTTGGACAGGTTTCCATCTTGTTTCTTTGGGGTTAATCAAACCACATACTCAGGTCTACAGACCTTGGCCAGGCCACCATCTCTCCCTTGCCATCAACAAGAAGCACAACAAAACACAGAAGAAAACAACAAACTTGACACACGTGTACCAACCTCCTGCTTCATGCTAACGCTGGGAGCACAGACACCTTTGGAAACAAGCCTTCCAAAGAGTTTTCATGGCATTAAAGACAAAGAGGGATCATCTTCACTGACCATGTCTAGGAAGACGACAGTGCCCTCACAGATATTCACATGTTCAAACACCCAGGACAGACCAAATCAGGGACTCACGGAAGGCTGTGTAGAGCTCCTGCAGCGTCAGGCGGCCGTCGTTATTGTAATCATCAAACTGGAGAAGGTCTTCCAGTGTACAACCCAGTAAATCATCTTCCAGGTCCTCCTTCTTCATTAGCTGTAGCAAAGAGAACAGGTAACCTTACATGTAACGTAATGCTACACACTGCTGGCCTGGCTCACCCGGCAGATTTTCCATGAAATGACCTTTGGGGACACAGATAGAGAGATGAACAGATAGATTATCTTATCTATCATTACACATTTGCTTTCTAGCAAGACACTCATATTCCTGCAGCACTTCATGGACCATGGACTGAAGAGCCCCTTCCTTTACCAGCAGCACAGAAATGCATTTTCATTTTGAGAATGGAATGAAAAATAAATATTCAACAGGGAAAAAGGAAAGTCTGCTTCTCCTGTCTCCTCTCCAAGTAAGGACAAAATTGTATTCCCTGATATCAGGACTAGAACAGGCAACAGTGGATGGTGTACTCAACACTGATGTGTTTTCCAACCCCTGACAGTTTGCTTCTTTGGTTTTTTCAACATTTCATTTGGGTTCTCTGAATTTATTGTAGAAGATGAAGAAAACTGCTGAACTGTTGCATCTTGCAGACAGGAAAGCTTTTTCCTGTAGGCCAGGGACTCTTATTTACTATTCTAGTCTTGACCCATTACGTTGAAGCAATTTAAAGTAATAATGCTAAAAAAATGACCCTTCACCTAGCAAGTAAAAAATATTCAATAAAAGTGAGATAAACCATAACTTCCCAGATCAATCCTCTAAAGATGGAAATTTCCCTCTGTCTACCCTTTGTATAGAAAATTGATTAACTTTTCATAAGACTGACAAGTTTTTACTAGTCCTTTTGATTTAACATCAGGGAAGAAATACAGTGGAAAACACTTCAGCTGTGACACACTTAGTAGACCTACGAATCTGACTTTAAAATACATTAAATATTTAAACGGAAATAACACTCCAATTGCCACCATTGTTAATAGCCTTATATATCCATGGTTGCAAAACTACGTGGGAATTTCACTGTTGGGTCCAGAGGGAAAATATTGGATAGGGTGTACCAGCAGACAGGAGGCAAACCAGCTCTAAACAGAAGGGGATGGGCCATCTGTTGCCATTGTTTTGCTCAAAGCAATTCTGTTGTGGAGAACAAACAGATGGGTGCTGCATCGATGAAGGACCATCCTCCCTGGAGAGACTCTCCTTTGGGGTGAATCCCTCTGCAATGAGCCTTTAAAGATCCACCTCCAGGTCCTAAAAATTAATTTTTACTGCAGCAGTGCGAGTTACCTGCCTTGAGTTTTTGCTTGCAGACAAGGTTATAGTGCTCGAGAGACTATTTTTCTTTTAAATAAAACAAAGCAAAGGCACAGCACCAGCTCATCCAGAAGTCAGAGGGAACAAGATCTCACTGCATCACCTTCAGCTCAGCTTCCTGTGCCCACGGGCAAATGAAATTCCCCTCTTTGGGGGAAATTTAAAGTTGCAGAGAGCTTCAAAATAGACAGCTAATGCAAATCAATCACAAATCTACCTAAGAACCATGTAAGAATAGTTCTGTTAAGACTATAACCTGGGTAATTAAAAATTGCTAATTACCTAAAAAAAAGTCCCTTGAAACCTGGGTGGATAAACCAGTTTTGTAAGAGCACATAAAAACCACCTTGTTAAACAGAAAAATAAAGAATTGGCATGCTACAAATAAACTGTGAATTCTGCTGCTGTGAGAGCCCAGAGCTGCCCCAGAGATGTGTCCCCAGCCTGGCTGGGACTCAGCCATGCTGCCACCAAGGGGCCCAAGACCACAGCCACTCAGCTCAGGATTAAAAGCACTCATGGCTGATCTAGATTGTGCATTAAAAGGCATTATTCTGTCTTTTGAGACGTGATCCCGCTGTCAACTCAGCCATGCTGGTGGCCAGATTGGAGAATGGTTGGGTGAGGGGGCTCCTGGCTGAGGCTGAACTTATTCTGGTCCATCAAATTGTAGTGGGCTCCAGATGTTCAGGCACATTTACTGATTTTGATAACAGTGTGAAGAATTAAAATAACAATAGCCAATGTCTGTGCTTGCACTTGTGAGAGAGACCTGGGCTCCAGGCACGTCTGCAAACGAAGGCCAAAGGAACTTCGAGGCAGACCTTACACCACTGTCTGTGCTCCTTTGCAGAAACAATTGCTTGCAGGCTGCCAAACCTTTATTTCCATGAGAGTTTTAAAATCCCAGTAAAATAAGTTTCATGTAAAAAGGGCAAAAAAAAAAAAAATTGGAGGCAGAACAGACACTTAGATGCCACTAAGTAAAAGCTGGCTTTGAATTCAGATAAAAGTGTTTTCTTCTAGCTACCATGTCTTTATGAAAAAATCATTGCCTTCAGAGGAAATATTGCATATATTCATAGCACCGAGATCTAAGGGAATTTACACTGACACTTTGCATTGTGAGGAAAGGATCAAGCATCCTGTCAACAGCCTGAGGACTAAATGCAGCACAAACTGTCCTGGAGAGGAGTGAGCTCAGGGAGGAGCAGGCTCGTGCCTGCAACACACTGTGCTCCCTGGGAGGTAAGAGTGCAGCTGAGACACTCACAGGTGAACTTACTCTGAACAACCTGCTCTAGTGGCAGGTGGCCCTGCCCATGGCAGGGGTTGGAATGAGGTAAGCTTTAAGGTCCCTTCCTACCCAAACCATTCCATAACTCTATGAAGGAACAGCTTTGGAAACTGGAATAGGTCCCAGACAGGACTGGCTTCCAAAGGGCTCTTAAAAGGCATTTGCTTCTAATTCTTCTCATGGATGACATAACAGAATGGAAAAGACATTTTACAGGACTGTTTGCCCAGGTCTGGATGTGCGAAGAGCAAGTTGAGGACACAGAGTACCCAGAGTGAGTGCCTGGGATGGCTGTTTGGTTCATTTTACCAATGAATTAATTCCAACAGCACGGCATGCCTGCAATTAGAAATAACAGTTTTTCAAGCTCTTACCTTTTCTATCAAATTTCTGCTAATCAACGTTTCAGCATCTGCCCAGGGATTTTAGGACAATAAACCTGCTGAAAAACATTCCGACTTTGCTGTCACATTACTCTATGCTGATGCAGTCCAGAAGGCAGGGAGAATAACTGAGGGATTTCTGCCTAACTTACATGCACCTAAAAAATCTAAGTTAATTCTCCCCAGGCCAGCTAACTGGAAATACTTCAGAAGATGTCAGTTAGCAGAGCAAGGATTATTATCTATTTTGAGGAGTATGGATGGGGCTGGAAAACTGCCACGTTTTTTATTTGGAGATGAGCTTCAAATGTTTGAGACAACACTGACTCCTGGGAGATGCAGAGAGAGACTCACTGGCTGTGTTAGATTTTCCTCCTCTACCTGCTGCAGACTGGACAGGTACAAATGACCATCCTCACATGAGTGCTGCTGCGTTACATTCAACTCACACTTTGACTGAAAATCCACTTCATAATTCCATTTTCACTGCACAATAAACCCACCTGAGCCAGTTCAGAGCTGCTGAGATGCCCATCACTGTTCAGATCCAAGTGCTTGAACAGCTCTTCAATGAGGAAGCGCTTCTGGGCCGCTGTGTCCTTGGCCAGGCTGCCGGGCGGGCTGCGCCGCCGCGCCTGCAGCTCCAGCAGGATGCTCTTCAGCCGGCTGTAGTCTGCCACTGTGCACGCGTCACCTGAGAGACAACACAGCATTACTGTCCCACCTGCACTGACCTTGATCTTCTCAAAGGACCGAGGTCCTAAAGGGAAAAATTAGGCACATATGTCCGCATATTCAGCTCCACTCAGCTCTGCACTTGAGGGGCTCCTGTAGTCGGTACCTTCTGTAATAGCTGGCAGATTTTCTAAATCCTGCTGTCAGGGATACTCTTCAGCATGTTACCTTCCAGATTTCATAGGGCTTCAGCTACAGACTTCCACACTCAGTTTTGTAACTCCCACAAATATTAAATTGGCTCTATGCTTTTCTATATGAATAAATTTATCCCACAAAGTAAAAAATAAACCTGGGGAAGCTGATGTTGAGAAAGTTCCACTAATGTAAATGGGACCTCAGGTCACCCTATCTCAAATAGGGGCTGACCTTAAGGAATCCTTAGAGGCAGCTTGGGGTGGTAGAAGGCCAGAGGAAGGACAGTGAGGAGTGCAGAGTTGTGGGGAGCCCCTGCAGCTGTGGTGTGACTAGTGCCTGCTCTCATCACCCTGCTGCAGGCTGAAATAAACACTGTCCTGCCCCTGGACCAGGGAAGAAGATTATTATCAGGGAAAAGCCCCCAAGCCACTGTCCCTGAAGTGACTCTGGCTTGGCTGAAGAAATCAGATTGAACTCTCCTGACCTTGAAACCTCATGCTGTGCCCACAGCATCCAGCTCTCCCACAGCTCTTCTCCTCCTCAAGAAAATGCATCCACATGCCCAAAGTGGTATAAGACATTATGACCCTTTTCTGCTCCTCTGTTGTCTGGCAGAGCTCAGCAGAATGAGAACTGGCAACTGTCTTTTTGTGCCAATCTGTTTGCTTTAGTGCAGAGCACAGTGGCTGGTGCCTTGGAGCAGACCCTGGAGCACCCTGAGGCTTCAGCTGTCCCACACTGTGGGTATCAACCACACCCCATCAACAGCATCAACACCTTCAGCTCTTCCCCTCAGACGTCCTCATGCCTATAATGTAATTTCCCTATAATGTAAATAGCCTTACTCTCTGCAATCCTGGTTTTAAAACAAACTTTTTCTTTTAAATCCCATCACTGATCCTGTTGGATTAAAACTAAGACTTAATCTTGAAACTAAGAGAACATGGTTCCACCTCAGTTTAAGGTACAATACCCTTGCAGATCAGCTCCCCAAAGACTCTAAACATTATTCCTCTGAAAAATAACAGAAGACTCTGGCACAGTGACAACTAATGTTCCTGTCCTTTTCTTGCTGAGCCCTAACATTTTGGACCTCTTGGTCCCACTCCAACCAAAACCCAATTAAAATTCCTGGTGGGAGGCATTTCTCTGATAGCAAACCCATCTACTGTCAAGTTTTTTTTTCACCCTTCATATTTTGTGCTCACAACTTCAAAAGCATCACGATTTGAGAAGGTGAGAGAGGACACAGAGGCTGAACAAGCTCACCAGTCAGGTCAGTACCCCCCTGCTACATGAACAAGAACTGCACGACAAGGCTTATTTCCTACCCTGAACTCAGTCCCATCTAGTGTGGAGAGTTTCGTGCTGCTCAGGGATATTAAGCAGCTGATAAATTTTTCCTTCCCTCTAAATAACCTCCAAAAAGCACTGGGTCCCACTTGGGATCAGTCTTGGTTTACAGAAAAAACAAGGCTATCCAGCTACTATTAGTTGTGTTTATTATTCTTGACTTCTTTATTCCCAACCATGTCATTTGATAGTTTGTGAAGGCAGTATGAATTTTTTTCTTTCATTCAATCACCAGCTTATTTAAGAGAAAACCTGATTACTGTATCCATTTAATCAGGCTGTTCTGTTGTAAATACTGTTTTAGCTACTGCAATAATATTTCTTCTCTGAACTAGAATTTTATTTTCAGTCAAAATTAATCCCAGAAATGTATCTAGGGCTAATGAGGATAGGGAAAACGATTTAATTTTCTTCCATTTCTGTTTCTGCTTTGTGGTTCCCATTAGAGAGCACCAGCACAGCTACAGGCAACACACATGGTGACACCTGGGTGGGCTGACCCACTTACACTGTGCTCCCCACAAGGACATGCCAAAGCAGTTCTTCCTTTACACCCTACAGAAGTTCTGTTTTCAGCAGCTGGGACTTCTTTTTGCAGCCATTTGCTGTTACCTGGGCAAGGCTTTCCCAGCCTTCCTCCCTCAAGCTCAGCACTGACCCAAGTCCCCAGGTGTCACATCTACATGGGGTTTTATCACACTTGCAGGACTCCACCACAATCCTAGGGATGATGGATTCAATCCTTTCAGTGAAGAACTTTTTCCTAATACTCAACCCAAGCCTCCCCTGGTACAACTTGAAGCCATTTCCTCTCATCCTGTCATTTACTACTTGGGAGAAGAGCTCGACTCTCTCTTGGCTACAACTTTCTTTCAAGTAGTTCCAGAGAGTGAGAAAGTCCCCCTGCACCTCCTTTTCTCAGGCTGAACCCCCCAGTTCCCTCAAGCATGGTGTGAGCCAGGAGCCAGTGATCTTTCACTGAATTACAACCCTTCTGGATTCTTCCATGCTCAGAAAACAAAGCCACCACAAAACTGCTTTTCTTGAAAAACTACACGCTGATCTGGGCTGCAAGCCAGCCCAAGGTAAATGTGCTCATCTGGGGGGTCACAGCCATGCTGCAGCTTCCAGGCAAGTGTGATGGGCACTAAGAGTGAAATAAAGGAAAGCACAGAAGGACAGAGCTGGTGACAGCCGCTGGCAGCAATTCCCAAATCCTGCTATGAACTCATAATACATTTTTCCCCATCACACTGTTGCTACGTTCAGGGTCATGGATCCAGCAGACCCTCATTCTGCACAGCAGGGTGAGGCCAGTCCACGGTGAATACATCAAAGAAAGCCAGCAGTAAGACAATTATGTCTCTTATTTAAAAAGTAAGTCCACTTTCACATGTTGCTAACATATGCTGCATACAGAAGGTCAGAAGGTGCTTCTGGCTCCTGTCAAATGTGGCCCAAGATTGCATTACCTTCACTTCCTTCTGGAGAAAATCACACTCTCCAGCTCTGCTGGAAGTGGATCCCAAGCCTCTCTGCAGAGTGTGGATGTGACAGACTGCATGGGTCTCACACCTTTGCACGTCTTCCCTGACATCCCAGACATCTGAGGGCTGCAGTGATGCAGCAGCAGTTGGTCAGAGCCCAGCAGGGCTGAGCTCTTCAGCAGCACACAAGAAGTAAAAGCAATTATTTTTTTGTTCTGTCCAAGGGTGTGAGATTGATAATTTGCTCCTTTGACTGAACTAAAAGATCAATAGAAAAATGCACTACAACTGCAATATATATATATATATATATATGCATGTAAGTATATATGTATAATTTATATACTTTTTCTTACTGTAGTGCAAGAACAGAGGGAAAACTTCACCAGGTCAGTTGAAGTACTCTGACCTGAAACTATAGCTTTATACTAGGTCTGGCCAAAGAGTTGGCTCAGAAATTATCTATGCTTGGGATGTCTGAGCTGATGTGCTGCTGCACAATCCAGACCTAATGCTATTTATTTCAAACAAATTAAGGCGCTTCAGCAACCAGACATGGATCCTGGGAGCATCCTAGAAAAGACACTGCCTGCTCAACCAAGTTACAGAGCAGACACATTCAGGCTACTCAAAACGTGGAAAGCCAATACCAAAGACAGCAAGATTCTTCTGCACCAAAGATCCTTCCCCTCATTTACTAGATTAAATATTATTTCATCTTTTAACCTAAGTTCCTTAGAGACTGCTGACACTGAGCTCGTATATAGGTCTCGGAGAGCAAAGCTCTGTATTTCCTCTCCTTCCCTCTCGCCCTCTCCTGCTGTCCTGACATCTGTAATCTTCTTACACTATGCCAAGGATCTACCAACTTTATCTACTAAATACTGTCTCTTTAGGCTTCTGCCACTCTTGTTCTGTTCTTCCAGGTATTACAAACATGACTGTTGAGCAAAAAGAATGTCAGAAAAGTTGTCTGTGTGCCCTCTCACTTATCCCCACTCTCCTCTCTCTCTGCTCACTGCCCCCAGCAGTTTCCTTCGCAACACAAGCTCATCATTAGCAGTTTATCTCACCTCAGGCTGCTCTCCTTGGTAGGTCTTGCTAATGGATGTCTCTCAGCTTGGTTTCCTTGTTAGAGCTTCCCAGGGACTTGGATTCTGCTCACAATTGGAACTGGTATTTGGCAGGTTTAGGTTGGATGTTAGGAAAAGGTTCTTCCCCCAGAGGGTGGCTGGCCACTGCAACAGGCTCCCCAGGGAATGGTCACAGCACCCAGCCTGACAGAGCTCACAGAGCATTTGGACAAGGCTCTCAGGCACACGGTAGGATTTCTGGGGTTAACCTGTGCAGGGCCAGGAGCTGGACTTGATGGTCCTTGTGGGTTCCTTCTAACTCAGGATTTTCTCATTCTATGATTTTAGCTGACCCCCACTGCTCTTCAGAGATGGGTTTTGATGTGTTCTTTCCCTTCCCTGTTTCTAAACATCAGAAATGCCACCACATGTCTTCCAGGTGCTTGTGTGGTACTGCCAGCTGACCCTCTGTGTGTATTCAGGCACCATCCCCACCACACAGCTGGGGAACCAACACAGAGAGACACCCACACAAATTCTGGATGAGCTAAAGCTGCTATTCTGTCATGCCCTAAACTGATTCTTCAATTCTAGTCCATTATTTCCCTCTTCATGCTGGGGAAAATCTCCAAAGAAACGAGCCCTTCTTACCAGTTTAGAGCATTTTCAAACCCAGTGAAGCCTGGAACTGTTTGAATTTAAAAAACCCTCAAAAACGCCAGGGAAAGAAAAACAGTAAGACAGAAGAAGAGTAAAAGAAAAATCCAGCATATGAAGGTCTGATTGCTAAAATGTGGCAAATAACTGTCAAATTTACATGCTCTGCTCACTCCAAGCAATGCTGCTTCTTGTTTTGCAACAGCAACTTAATTCATCCTGTTTAGCACTTCTGCATGCTTTGGCAGATAAAATATTGATCAGCCTGCCAAGAAACACAGAATGCCATTATGTTTTTATGTCAGAACTCAGTAATGATCTACATTTATCAAGAGCATCCTCCCTGTGAAAGGTCAGTGGTGAATGTGGCTAAATTGTGATGACAGATCATTAATCCAGCTCCCTCAATAATTGTCCTCTTTAAAAATTTTACTCTTGGTTTCTGTGAATTGCTGCAGGTTTTTACACTTGGATCCCAAAGCAATCTTCAGTTCTGAGTAAAAGCAGATAACGGAGGAACAGCAAGGCTGGAGATGAAAGTGTCCTTCAAAGGAATGCAGGGTACAAAATAAAAATAAACTGAGGAAATGAAGAGCTTGCCTTGACGGGGAAACTAATCTCTCAGTGAAATATTACCGTGCAAGGTGCCTTACAATACAATGATTACTCGAAATGTCAGTACTTCTTTAAATATCAAAAATGATCTGATAACACCTACAGAGCACCAATCTCTGAGACCTTGGTGTGCAGATCACCTGACAGCAGATGTGAGCCTGAACACACAGAGAAGTCTTTAGAGGATTTGAGTCCCACTGGTTCCTGAGCTGTTTTTCAGCAAAACTACATGAGCTGCAAGAATGGCAGGTGGCACCTGCAGCTCTTCCTGAAATCTGTGAGAGAAGCTGTGCAGCCATTAGCATCCAGGCTAAGTATAAGAGCGTGTGATTATCAAGAAACCCACAAGAAGGCATACAAAGAGATTCAAACTTCTTGTGACCTTTCAAAAACTCTCCAGAAGTTTCCCCTGAGCGGCACCTGCACACATCTGGAGCACGGGTACCCAGTCCATATGCTCTCAGTTCTGGGCTCCAGCCCTTGAAAATCTGCAACTGTGCTGCCACTCCCAACACAGGATTAGACTCAGTGTGTTATCACTGACTGCAGGTGAGATAGGACATAACAACCCAGCGTCCCACGCAGAGCTGCCAGCCCCGTTTGGCTCCTGGATGCCACCACCACCTGCCTGCAATCCACCCACCAGGGCAGGACAGCGCTCCTGCTCACTGTCCCCACGGGGGAGGATGATAACAACCCAGCACAAACAACCCACCATTGAAGGGGGAACTCCACTGGCACTAATTTTCTAGGCAACCCTTCAACATCACCATATGTGGTAATAAAGAGCAGTTTGGAGCAGGCTGAAGAGTGTCATTTCTAAGGCAGGAGGCATCAGATGTGTCATTTTATTTGACAGCTCTTCTCAGACCATGCTGACTATTTTCAGCTGTTCCTATGGCAGTTTTCAAGGTCCAGGAAGAAATTCAGTGCAGGAGATGAGAGCACTAAGATTTGTTTTCTCATCCATATCTATAGGGCAAAAAAGATATCATTACTGAAAATAACACTTCTAGACAAAATTAAAGGGGTTGGAGCAAAGTTCTGTTTTCAAAACAGCCCTTTCATTGTGTTTCACTCAGGCTTTATCTGGCACTGTTAGAAGGATCAGAAAATGACTAAACTGAAACGTTATGAATTTATTTCTGAGTGTGGCTCCTTAATTCTTGTGCCATTTATGGCAAAATTCCTCATCAGCACCAGCCCGTTTTCTTACATACAAAATGAAGGTGTTGGCTGAACAGTGAAAATGTGGTGCCAAAAGATCAGACTGCTGAACCTGAGCGAGACATTATGTGAACTCTTTACCCCAATGATGTGTTGCCTTATGGCCTTTTTGACTCGACAGAGTAAGTTTACATGGGGACAGGAAAATTAAAGATGACTTCAGTTCTTCAGGGGTCTCTTTGCAAATCCCCATTCTGCCATGCAAATTTTTATCTGTCTCTTTCTATCTATCTTCCTCTTCCTTTAATTGTTTGTTTCTGCACATGCATGGAGAGTTTGGCTGGACTCTCCTACCTATTTTCCTGTGTGGTTGGAAAGAAGAAAATAACTGCTTTTCTCAATAATTTACATGAACAGACTCCTCTGAGCAAGTGCAGCTACAGGAGGAGAACATCAAGAAAACTTTTTCGAATTGACAATTCCAATTTAGAGATACCTGTGAGTTTTGAATCTTCCCAACTCTGATTTTCGTAGGCTGTAAATACTACAGGTTGGATATTAGGAAAAAATTCTCCATTGAAAGAGTGGTTAAACCTTGGAACAGGCTGCTCAGGAAAGAGGCAGAGTCCTCATCCCTGAAAGAATTCAAAAATGAGCAGATGTAGCACTTTGCAATGGGGTAGTGGTGACGGGGATATTTGGCTGAAGGTTGGACTTTATGATCTTGGAGGTCTTTTCAAACCTTAATGATTCCATGATTCTACACAAGGTCTGAGCAAAGCAATTTAGGATGAAGTGAAACTAAGCCAAATCTTAATGCATAAAAATCTGCGATAACAACCATTTAACTTCTGATCATTCAGAGAAAGCTTCCTATAAAATACCAGGCTGTGCTCTGCAGCAATTACACTGCACATAACCCCACTGCAGTGTTCCTATAACACCTGACAATAACACAGGGAGCGTTCTGCTGTCTCCAAACATCACTGAAGGCCATCTCTGTGCACAGAGGAAGCCACACACCACAGATGTGACATTTAGGCAATGCTGCTAATTACATCCTGTTCCCTCACAGCATTACCTGCCCGCCTCCTTTACACACAGCCAAGCTCCTCAAAGGCTGAGTACCTGTTTTATTCCTAATTTGAATTTACAGGTTAAGTGAAACTCTGGTTAACTTCCTGCTAAGAAGAGCAGATGTTTAACATCATGCAAATTCATGAACATCCTTCAGTTGCCTCTGCTGAAAAAATTCAATTAACAATAAAAATCCAAACTAACTTGCTTATCTTAGGGACATGTTTCAGCTAATAAGATGTGCATTTATCAGGTATCTATATATAATTTAGCAGCAACTGGGAGCTCACCAAATTTATCACAGAAATGGAATGGAATATATGCCATGAAGTAGATACTATTAAACAATAGACATTTACAACCTGGAAGAGTTAAAGCTTGCCTCAGTGTATATTTGTTTCAATTTTTCATTTTATTACAAGAAAAAGCACCCATCTATTACTCTGTGAGTTTTAAAAATATATTAAAAACTTACAGCATGAGAATATTAATTCCCAGTTCTATAAACAAAAACTCTATTCCTACCTTAAACAATTACCTTCCAAACTGCATAAAGCTAAATGAATCGTATGCCTCAGCCCCAAATGCACAGAAAGAAATGGATGAATTTTCAGCCTTTCTTGGGAAGCCCAAGAATTACAACTTGGTTTGCCAAGTCCAAAGGCAAGTTCTAGATTTGTGTCCTGCCTGGAAGGGAGCAGGAGCAGCCCCAGGGAGGGAGGCAGGAGGAAGCCTGCAGATGGGAAAACACATGATAAACGCAATTTATCAAGTGCCTATCACCACCTAGGCAGTGTGCCACAGATTTATAGATTTTTAAAGCCAAGAGGGATTATGTGCACACTCTGACCTCCTGCACTGAGTTCAGCAAGGTTTTCCCTGCAGCAGCTCCATAATTTGTTTGCTCTATAGCACACCACCCAGGAAGGCTTCCAGCCCTAATTTAAACATCTAAGAGCAATTTTTCAAATGATTACTTAGTCTCAGTGGGCAAACATATTTTTAATTTGTTTAGCTTCAATTTCCATCCACTACATTTTGTTACACATGTATCTGGTACATCAAACTCTAAGTCTCATATTCCACATCCCCTTCCCAGGTCTGCTCTGCTGTGTGCTCATCTCATGTTATACCTGTCCTCTCTGAGGAGCTGTGGGACACAATGGCTAAGGCAGCTCACCTTCTGAATGACTGGGTTTTCCCTCCTTTTCTGGTAATTTTGTCCTTCTGTGGTTGGCAACAAAATGACTGTGGCCATGTTTGCAAGAACCTTTGGCGCTGTAGGTCAGCAGGGAGTTTTGGGGTGTTGGGAGCAGTCTGTACTAATCTACAGAGTTCTCCCTGTCCACGTCTGTCCAATCCATTTAAAGGCTCTGAGATAAGGCTCTAGCTGTGCTTTCAGAGAGCTCCAGGCATGGGTTTAAAGCCTCAAGTGGTGCCAAAACACAAACAGCAGAATGAACACGGCACAACAGATCTGCTGGGACCCTTCTATCTGTACACACAGCAGCATCAGATGCTGTGTCAGTGATGGATTACAGCCTCAATACAGAGGCAGCGAAAGCAGGAGATGGACAAGAAGTTAAGAGCTATCACCCTTGGCTTAATGCACATGGCCACAGACAAGGGAAAACCCAAACCAAATACATCAAGAGGAGTTGCTTGAAAGCCAGTAATATCTTTTTAATATATCTGCTATGAGCACCAGTTTACACCTGATGCTGTGCTTCAGCTTATTTCTTTGCACCTGAGATTGCTATTTTTAAATGAAGGGAATTACCCTGTCAGACCATGAATGTTTGGGGAGTGCTGCTTTATTAACACTGAAGCCAAATCTTCCTGAGTGATCTTCAGGGCAGAAATAAATAAATAAGGTCCTTCTGGCCATTTGAAGCACCTGAAACCATATATGACAAAACCACCTGTCATCAAAAACTGGAAGAGTTAATTACTGTACGGTGATGATTAGCTTCACTCACTCTTCACTTCAGCAGTTATGTGAGGAAGAGTCTTGGTCCATTGGTCAGAGTGTGCAGGAAGCCAGGCCTGCCTATCACTGCAGCCAACACTTACTCCTCATTTCTATATGGAAAATGTCTTCACTACTTTAATGCAGACACTTCTTAATTTAAAGTAACCAAACAGGCTTTTGTTAGATAAACAAGACATTTGCTCATTGCACCTGCTTCAGTTGGTGATGCTATGCAAGCTGCAGTTTGACATTTTACAAACCTCTACCTTATTCCTATTAGAGAAAGCAAAATTGTCTGGATTCCTCTGGGAAGTAACCAATGCTCACTTTTTTAAGGCTGACTGGTACATCTATCAAATACTTCTAGATAGCAAATGTGTTATTTGGAAGCTTTAATAAACGTTAAAGTCCTCTGGCACTAATGTAAATTTTGCTGATTCTGTTCTGCACCAAAACACCTTTCCAAACAATTCACTGGCTCTGCTGTCAGAAGGAATGCTTCACTATCACTCAGTGCTTGGGATTTCATGAATCTGACTCCCTGGTAAAGGTATTGTTAATTTTTACTGTCTGGTGTCTTATCTGTATGAAGTATGCACGGGAAAAGTAGCCAGCAATGTGTATTACAAAGGCTACCGTGCACCATCCTTGGTGATGGATGCAGTCAAGAAAAATTCTTCTTTTTCTTGGGTATTTGCGTGCACAGGTTTTCTCTGATACCTTCTTGGAGACACTCTTCCTTCTATCACAAGACCACAGGATCTGCCACAGGACAGCTTCATCATCTATCACAGAGTTTTTAAAGTAATTCTGAGCCCATTGCCTATGGTTACCTGTTCTCTCAAGAACATCCCTTCTCAGAAGGTGTGCGATGTTTATAACAGAGAGCAGAGGGTATGTGCACACTCAGGGAAGTAGTTCTCATGATATTTGCAATCCAAAAGCAAGAGAAAAACACTGTAATTCTCCCCACACTGTGTGTCCTTCCACATCCTCCAAAGCATTCAGAGAAATCTCTGCAAAACACTGCTGATTTACAGCACTTCCCCACCCTGCCCTCGAACTTTGGAGTCTCCCACATCCTCTTGGTGAGCACTGAAGGACAACACATGTAATTACAGTAAGCAGGAGTATTTTTTATTGTTAAGGATGTGTGTAATGGTCTGATAACGATGTGCTGTGCCTGTTGTTCAGATGTCATTAGGAGACCTCTCAGGCATCTCATTAGTAGACCATAACATACACCCTAAAGGGCGTTATTGCAATTATAAAATGTTAACTTCTGAAGAGGAAAACATGCACAAGGGAGAGAAAGTACTTCTAATGGGGAAAGAAAGCATTAAAAATGAGTAAGAAACTTCACACAGAAAACTCTTAAATTAGTCCAGAAACAACAGATTAAAGGGAAACATTTACAACATGCACATGTAGACATTACAGTCTATCCACACCTCCAGAATTTAATGAGGTCAAAAGTACTCCATTTAGTAGATATAAACGTTTGCAAAAGAATAGTTGGGTTTTTGTTATTATAATCACATACTTATGTAGTGTCAGACACATATGGCACTCCAGAAACCAATACAGTCTTTCATTATGGAGAGTGAAATTGTGCCACTTAATGACACAGTGGCCCAGCTGTGTAGAGTGATAAACCCAACAGTTTCCATGTGACAAACAGTGCAGGTGAGGACTCCAATGCCTATTGCACCAACCTGCCCAATTAACCAGAGCATTCAGCTCAACCTCTGAATACACCTTGACCTGGCTATAAAAGGCAGCTGCAGCATTTACAACTCTGAGGGCTCCAACAGAGAGAAAAACACAAATTCATCTAGTCTAACTTCCCATTTACACCACAAACCCACATCACTGCTTCTTGTCCTCTCCCTCAGGAGCCCAGGCAACAAGAAACACCAAGATTTGTATTTCTGCTCTAAATCCATGTTATGAACAGCAAATACAGCAGATCAAGAAACAGAATGAATAATAAAAGCTCACCAATGCTACAGGCTGAATTTTGGGGATGAATTCCTCTCCTCTTTCTTTGTGGGATTTTTTTTTTTTTATATTTTCTCTTAAGCACTATAGTGATGGATGATGAATAGGACAGTTATCTGAGCACTGGAAGTGCTTTGCTACTGACAATTCAAACAACCTTTCTCTGGTTCAGGGTACTAAGTCTAGCAGATCTGCTAGAGGCCTGTCAAGATAACAATATCCCCACACCAACTGTAGGCAGTGGGATTTTTCATTATATATGTACAGAGGGAAGCTTCTTACCACAGAAATAGGGGATGAAAACATGTTTTTCCTGAAGATTTTCAGCACTGAGAATGTCATATTCCAGGGTAAAGCATGAATGACAAATCACTGTGTTTTGATCCGTGAGAGCACTAAATTGAGAAGGAATTAGCACAGTTTAAGAGCTGGGACAAAGGGAGAAACGGCCCCAAGGGAGCTGCCTGCCCAGGCACAGCACAGCTGGCACTGGCACTTCTGTCCCTGTCTTGCAGGGCTTCAGCTCATGCTCTGCCTCAACAGGCTCCCTCCAGATCTCCCTAAAGAAAGGGGCTACCCAAATTTCCATCTCTCATACGGACGAGAAATGCCTCCCCCACGGCAACACATCCCCA
The DNA here is from genome assembly GCA_013400495.1 of Nicator chloris. Lineage (NCBI taxonomy): Eukaryota > Metazoa > Chordata > Aves > Passeriformes > Pycnonotidae > Nicator > Nicator chloris. Next base: position 766,099 of record WAAE01015860.1, on the reverse strand, counting down.
GCATCAGAGAGGGTTTGGGGGTTAGAAAAGAAAAAGGGAAGAAGATGAAAGCACATCTCTAGATTCTCCCAAAAGAAGGAGTTTAAGCCATTTACAGAACAATCTTCAAAACAGTTTCCTTCTTAACCCCTTCCTGCCTGAAGAGCACTGCAGCAGACCCCCAACTATGAATTTGTTTCACATCCCAGGAAATCTTCTAATTTCATTGTCCACTCCACATTCATACCACTCAATATTTATTTCAAATGCATTAACTATAACACAAGTGACAGATTCAAATGATGCATCCTTTGGCTCCCAGGGCTCTGATGAACTGACATGGCTTCATACCCTTATGCTCATAGTAATTCTAAAGTGTCACAAGGGTTTGGGCTTATTCCCACCTTACAGCCAATCTTCATTGCCACAAAGCCCACCTAGCTGTGTCCAAACAGCACAGGACTCAAGTGAGACTCAAACCCCTGGAGAGGATAAAACTCTGAGGTTTATTACCGTGGAGATTAAAATTCAATATTGCAGCAGAGCAAATTGTTAAAATGCTGCACAGCTTTAGCTGCTCTTTGCTCAAAGACAGAGTTAGATAACAATAAGTTTGGTTCAACACAGTTTTATTGACATAAATTCCATTTGTTGAGGGCCCTGAAGGAAGAATTGATGCTTACGCCTTACACTTCCAGAAACTGGGTACTCAAACTGCTTTTCTTTCTTTTTCAGGAGACTAATGCAGCTCAACCTGCAGCACGAGGCATGAGTAAGTCACTGCATTGCTGAGTGCCTGTGCTGGCATTACAATGAGAGCAAAGGTCTGGATACCAAGAGCTCTGAGGAAGTGATGTAGTTCAGTTTTATGTAAGGAAGCCCTTCCCTCATGGCAGGTTCTGTAAGATAGTGAGGCTTGTTGATAGCACGCTGGTTTTCTCAGTGAAAACCTTCCCGTATCATCTGGGTCTCTTGCTAACACACCCTGCAAAGCCTCAGTGATGATGAGAATCAAATCAGTTCATACATGGTCTTGCACAAATGCTTTTCTCCTTGTCTTTAGCACCGCATAGGAAACGAGTGGAAGTTCCTGCTCTGGAGGGTGAGCCAAGGAATTTAATGCTGGGCCAGTCCGTCAGTCATGCCAGGTCTTTCTGATATACCATGTGGCTTTGTGATGTACAAACTAAGGTGTATCATTCTAGGTTTCTTCTGCTAAGCTGCTTGAAACGTGACAAAAGTACAAATAAGAGTCAATGCTCAAGCTTTAATTAAAATTTATCCAAACCACGTGGAGGCCATGAAATCAACTTTGCACACCACTGCCCCCCATCAATTTACAGCCCTGCCCAGCTTTTATGCATCTCAAAACCACAGCAGGCAATCAAAACAGCACCAGAAGTCTCCCACATCTTCATCACTTTGGCTTCAAAGGAAGTGACAATTAACATATTCATGCTGCAATTACAGCATGATCACGTTTGTCTCCCCTTCTCTGCCCTTTTTACAGAGGATTGCTCCCACTCTCCTCACCTAAGTTTTATCTCGAGGGAATATCACTGAGTTTGCTGGATTTAGTCTTCATTTGCAGCACAGAAAACATGACTGGAATCAAGATCTCTGTTTGTTTATTTATTTCAAGATCTCTCTCCTGCAGCCAATAAAAACTAAGTAACTAACTAACTAACTCACTCCATTTTCTGTGTTTAACTTCCAGCCCATGTAAGATACAAGTTTGGTAATTTCATCTCCCTGGGCTGGAATGACCTCTGTAAGAAAAAAACCACAACACTCAGACCATTATTTGATAGCTTTGTCTGCATCCACGTCAACAGAAGGAAAACAAATTAACCATTCCCTCTGTTGGCTGATGCCCTCTGATAAGCAGTGGCCAGTCACATTAATGGGATAAAGCTCCCAGCTCCAACTTATCCAACCAAGTAAAGTAACCTCTTGAGTTCTTTTTAATACAATGGCAGCCAAATATCTGAAAACTTTAAAAACTAATATTCTAAAATTTTATGCTTCATATGCTAGCATTTGTAAAACCACAAAATATTTTGAGCTGCAACCACTGAAGTAGAAAGCATATCTACGTCTGTCAGATAAATTTATTTTCAACTGTGAAAAACATATATTGCTATCTCACATAAGGCAGTATCCTGGCATCCCAAATATACGAGCCAATAGCCCGCTGGTCTAATTTGTATTTCAAAGATACTGCAAGTGACCCATAGATGAAATGCGATGGTGGTATTTGTGAGCAGATCTGTAACAGCAGTGTAAACCCACTGACTTTTATAAAAAAGAAATGGCAAGATTACACATCTGGATGTCTGTTAAGGGGTGCAGAAGGTCACAGCAATGCCACAGCAATGCCACCTATGCAGTTGGAGAGTTTGTACCACAGACACAGTAAGAAACTACAGGAATGCATTCCCACACAGTGGTGTGCTTGCAAATCACTGTGCCCACCACTTCTTACCTCCCACATCCGTGGAAAACACAACACACACCAAGGCCCTAAGCAAACCAGCAAATGTAAGAGGAGCACATCTTTAATAATACTCATTAAAATCTGACACACAAAGAACCCAGACTCTTCTCTGGCTGTGCACTCCACAGGTCACCTTTTTTCCATGCCTTTGAAAGCCTTCTTTAGTCCTTTTGACTTCCAGTTCATTCACTCCCTTCTGAAAAAATCTGCTGCTTTCTCCACACATCCAGACCTGAGGAAACTTATAGGAAACCTTGGGCATTCAAAGCTTCACATGAAGCCAGTCCCAGAGCCTCCCAAACCCTGCCCTGACCCTGGAAAGCCATGCATGGTCTCCTCCTGCTAATGAAAAGCCTTTCTCTTCAAGGCTTTATTGGGATCTTTTGTCTTGGGAGCTTTGTGGCATATTATGGCATAATTGCTTTCTTACAGATATTCAAATGTCAAAACTTAAATTCACTACATCTCAAAAAGAATTCAATTTTCGTGTCAGGTAGAAGATCTCCATGGTGTTTCAGGTTCCCTACCCATGGCAGGGGGTTGGAATGAGATGATCTTTAAGGTCCCTTCCAATCCAAACCATTCTGTCATTCTTTGATTCTACATTAAAAGACATTTTAAGGCAGCTAAATTTGAACTTAAAAAAAAACCCCACTCCATTATTATAAACCAGAGAGACACAGAAATAATTTGATTTCCCGGTTTTAATTTATTAACTCCTTAAAAGCCATTTAAGAAGGCTTTATCTGAGAAGGGGTCATGCTCCACGAGCACACTTTTTCCATGGGCATATATTCATAATTGACCCAGGTCTACTTAACACACATTTGGCTAATGCCTCATTCCATGGTACTTCCCTCTCCTCATGCTCCCTTGGCTGTTCCTCTGAGAGGAGGGATGCAATGAATACCTCAGGTAAAAAACAAATAGCACTGTTCAAGATGGTGACAATGGCACATTTAAAACAACACCTGCAGATGGGACTGGGTCATAAATGACAAGACTGCAGCTACAGTATTTCCTTCAAGGAGTGGAATGCTGACAAAGTACAACTGCAGGAGCCTTGGCACTAAGAAGGTTGACAAATCAGGACACTTTCTAAGGAAGGATGTCACCAGCAACATCCTCCATCATTCCACCACAATGGCACTGCTGTGAGACAGTGTCAAGCCTTGTGGAGGTTGCACTAGTAAATAAAAAATAGGAGCAGTCCTCAGCATCTGGCATGAAACTAATCCCTTAGCTCCAAAGTCATCAGCTATTGCTTATCTGCACGTCAGCTTTTCTAAAACACTGCCTATAAGCTTGAAAAGATCCCAAATCTGTATCAAGAGATAGGGGGGAGAAGGAGTGGAGGCCACCTTTTAACAGTGCTTTTTCACAGCCATTAGGAGACTGCCTTGCACTAGGAGACTGCAGATGAAGGTTTTGACTAGAAAACTTACAAAAATGAAACATTCAGCTCCATGTCTTAGATAGAACCTGGAATATAGATTGATCTATATGGCTGGGATTATTTTTATTCCTTACAAGTTTAAATATGAAGCTTAACTAAACATCACTCAAACACACATCATGATTCAGACCATGAAGACATTAAATTCCATTATTCCTCCTATCTGCTAAGGCCAGAACCGAGGTTGGGGAGCATCATGACCTGGAAACTCAGGAGTTCTTTAATCTAAACTGTCCTGACCTTGGTGGCAGCACGTGGCCCCAAATTCAACCATCTCAGCAGGGCATGCACATTATGATAATACCTTTATATACATTTATGTACATAATGCACACAACAAGGACACAGTGCAGCAATAGTAGGGCCCAACTCTCCGTGGGTCTGAGACAGGAGGACACAGGAGCTGCTTGCTGGTGTGAGAAACGACGCTGAGTTTTAAAATTTAAAAGGTTAAATAAACCTTAACAAAATACAACAAAAGACTGAATAAGGAGAGAGACCAGTGCTGGGAGCACAAGACTGAACCGCCATGTTCTCATCTACAAAATGGCCGCACTGCCTTACATACGCCTGGTGTTGCATCGGCCAACCTTGGCCCCTCCCAAAGCCTGTCAGTCAACTTCTGTTTGCCATCCATTGGTGGAGATCACGTTCTTGCAATCTGATTGGAGGTCAGGTGTTGCCATGGCAACAAGCCGGCCCTCCCCAAATGCCCCGACTGCCAAGGCTGTCCCTTGATAACAATACAAGGGGAGGGGAAAGAAAACTATGGGAGGACATATCATAACAACAAAACTATACATCAATAAAACTTCTTCTAACATACTAAGAATATTTATCCCTTAATTGCAAGAGCCAACCATCACATTACTCATCTATAACTCTGGCAAATTCAGCACTGGCAGCCTTATGGTCAAAAATCGTGCCCTAAACTGTGTGAGCCAAGTCCCTAACAGGAGTGAAGCTTGGGACATACATCTGCTTTTGCAAGTGAGCACCCACTGCATGGGAAAGCTTACGCTCTCAGAAAAACACACTCCAAATTAGAAAATAAAAATTCTAGGAACGGAACTGTACCACTCTTCCTTTAATGCTGTATTACAGGGGACACATTAGTGTTTTCTGCAGAAAAAAAAGCACCTAATGAGTCAGAGCCAACAGCTTTCAAAACATCCCCAGCACCTGGTTTGGACTTGTTTGCTTCATTATCTTCTTTCCCTTTGCAATGTTTAAATGGCGTTCTTCAGCAGGGATCCACCCCTTTCAGCTCATTCAAGCACGTAGCTCTACTCATGCCATGGAGAGATGGTCACATTGTCACCCTTCCAGCCTTAAACTCTCCCAACCTGAAGGCTGGCAATACTTGGAAATTGATGTCTTGGCAGTACCACTATTTATGTTTGACACTTGCTTTAAATGCAGAGCCAAAAGAAATTTTCTTTCATTAAAATATATAATTAGAGATTCTTATTAAACATTGAAAAAAAAAAACCAACACCCTGTCTTGTTTTAGACAAAGAGTTTCTGCTTCTTTGACTTGAAACAAAAAGCATCTGTTTTGGCAATCTCCCACCACAATCATACATCAGCTGTTAAAAACATCTTGAAAGGCACAAAATTAAATGAAACACATCTGGAGCCAATTTGGACATGTATTTGTTTTCTAAACAGTAGTAAATTCAAATCAGTATCTTGAAATTATAATATAAGCACATCAAAATCAATAGAAATAATGAGAAATGGCATTATTCATACCATGATTAGTGCCTGTATATTATTACCAAAATACTGGTGATCATAACTCCTAAATAACCTAATGTAGCTAACACATCACAAAATCAGACAAATTAAAACTAAATATGAAGGCAAGTCCTTCAGTGACTATATCCAGCCTACCTGCAAGAGGGGCAGTACTTCAACGTCCACCCAAGTCATGGCTGCTTGGAGCAGACAGGAAACATCCTTTACTTCTATAAAATCTATAGGTTATTGATTCCTCTTTAGTGCAGTTATTCAGACACAGCAAACATGCTAGCCTGTAAAATGCAGTCCATAGAGCTGTGTTTGCAATCACAAGCTATGTTCTCTGCATAGTCCCTAAAACATAACCAGGCTTTTATTTGATCCTGAGCACGGCACAACGGCAACAGCTCAGCGTGCAATGCCTGTCAGTGTCACCATTCCCATTTCTGATACTTGAGTAAGCAGGCCTGCACATTGCTCCATATCAGCTCCACTCTTCTCCACCACGCTGCTCAACAGGCTCATGTGCTGAGGAAGAAGAGGATGTGCTCGGGGCCACAACATGGCACTGGGAGCCTCCCCCACATTCATGTCCACGTACACAGCTCCTGCTTCCCCCAGCTTGAGCCTTGGGGTATCTTCAAATCACCAGGACCTTCTGAGAGAGCTGCCTTTGGTTTTAGATGGTCGTGACTTTTTGGAGCGGAAAAAGCACAACTCATGGGTTGAGTCAGTCCTGGTGATTCAGGAGAAAGCTGTGATGTTGTCAAGTGCCCTTTCAAGGTGCTGGAGATGTGGAAAACATAAAACAAATCAAAACATCCCCCAGTAAAAAACCCTTTCCTGTGATGACGGCTCCCAATGAAGTTCAGAGCCAGCCAGAGTGCCAAACACGTTAGAGCAAAACCTTCTCTCTCACAGTCTCCAGATCACACTGGGCTGACTGAGAAATAAATAGAGATGACTCAAGTTCATAACCTGGCCTGCAGAAAACAGCATACACAAAACAACAGGACCATCAAGAAGGGCAAAATTGGAGGTAAGACAACAAAGTTTTGGAAAACATGGTTGGGAGTATAGAATGAAACACGACAGAAGTAACTAATATTGCCAGCAACACTCTGTGGTGGCTGGATACTTCATGCAGTGCTTTTCCTCACTGCTTACAAATAAAACATCAAATTAACAGAAGAATAAAAATACACAGTTCAATTAAGTGTCTGTTCACATTAATCCAGGGAGTTAAGACCTGTAGGAATTCAGATGATCTGTGTGGACCAAGACAGACATTTCCCAGCCCAGTAGCTGGAATAAAATGTATTACAAAAAATGCTCCAGTCTTGCAGGGTAACAAACTTCCAGCAGTCTTCCTATAGAGACTTTTTCCTCTCAGTTATTCCTAGGGACATTGGGCTTTCTCTGGTACAACCAGCCACCATGAAAAGACAGAGCATTCCCCTGACCTGGCCCAGCATCCATCCCCCTCTGTTGCTGGCACATTTGTGCTAGAGCAGAGGGTTTTACAGATGCCAGAAATGAAGCAAAGCAAGATCAGGAGGATCTAGTCCACATACTAAAAAGTCTTCAGAAAAATCTGCTGTTCTTCCACCTTTATTTCCAATTCAAGAGCATCTCTTTTATCCAGACAATGAATAAGGAGCCATATAGTAATTCACAGCTGCCCTTCCTGACCTCAGAAACAAATCTGCCATTAGAGGAAATCGGATGCTGACTTCCAGGGCAGAAGGCAAGACCTTGTTAGAGGGTAAGTATGAAGCACCAGAACCTGGCAAACTTTGAAATGACCCTGACTCACTGCAAGGAGGCTGCTGGCACAGGCAGTGAACACAGCCCAAAGAAGAGCTAAGGCCAATGTCACATACGACCTCCTAGTGCCTCCATGGCATCCTCAGAAAAATACATTCCATGCAGTCACAGTTCCCAGAGGACTTGGCATCACTCTCTTTCCTGGACAGGAAAAGTATTAAAAATATTTTTTAAAGATATATCCATTTTCTAAATAGGTAACCACAATGCTGTTTTTCTGGGGCTCACAGGAATCAAGCAGCTGATATCCTTATACAAGCAGATGATCCCCTCATCAAAAACCCAAAGATAATGTCTGTCTTTTGAGAGAAGACAGAGCAACATTCCCAACATCTGTCAAGGATGAACTGCCCATGTCACAGGCTGACAAGGCTCTGTGCTGCCAGAGATGATTGAGATCTTAACACTGGCACGGGTTGCCCAGAGAAGCTGTGGCTGCCCCATCCCTGGAAGTGTTTCAGGCCAGGTTTAACAGGGCTTGGAGAAACCTGTGATAGTGAAAGGTGTCCCTGCCCACGGTAGAGCTTTGGTCTTTTCAAGTCCCTTCCCATCCAAATAATTTTGTGGTTCAATGAGTAAGAGTACAAAAAAGATTACATAGCAGCAAGGACAAAAAAGGTGCTAAAATGAACAATAAAGTGCAGAAGGGAAACCTGAACGACATTCTCAAAAATCTTAATTAATATGAAAATTCTTAAGACTGAAACACCATAAATCCAAGCTTTATAGTCATCTGATTAAAGTTTGCTGCATTGTATCCTGCAGAAGAATGGAAACGGTTATAGTCTGCAAACACATATGATGATAACACAGTTTTGCTTTCGAAGATAAAGCAGGAAATAATTCCATTTATCAATCAGATGGGAACTGGGGACCCACGCTGAGGCTGTCACCAGGGACAGAGGCGCCTGGCTCAGGCATTGATCTTTTGGAAAAGAGATAAAGTAAAATAATGAAAAAAGATCCAATCCTTCTCTGTCTTTAAAAAGAGAGCATTCATATTTCCTCAGCTACTGCTGCTGACATGACAAGTCTCCTCTACAAGGTGTGCTCACCAGGTCTAGACCAAAATTATAGAGAGGTGAGAGGGAACAAGGAGCAAAACATCCATAGTCAGGAGGGCTGGGATGTGGCTGCTATCTATCCTTCAAACTCCTTGTGCCCCAACACCCACCACTCCTCCTCTCAGGGCTGGAAAACCAAATGCAATCCAACCAAGCAGCAGTGCAGCAACAGCTACAACAGAAACTGGATCTAGGTCTAGTACACAATAAATGCTGTCCTTCCCTGGGGACATCCAAGAGAAACAGAGGCCTTCCATCCCTCTTCCAAGTCCTGGCACCTACACTGGCTGGCTCCTCGTGCAATGGCACAAAGAAGTTGTTCCCAAAGCACTGGGACATAATGAGGTAATCTCCAAATCTTTTCAAATACAATGTCTCTCTCTTATATCAGTTCTCCAGTGTCTCACAAAATTCAGCACTAGTCTTGACCTTCCACAGACAACCACAACAGAGTCTCAAATTTCATGAAAACCCATCCAGCTCTGCCCCACTGTTGTGCAATTAGGGTTGACATGAAAAGGAAGTCCATAACACATTAGAGAGCACACTGCATCAGTGCCCAGCTATTGAAAACCAGCTGTGAATGATCCACAATATTAGGAAGACATTTACTTGAACAGTAGTGAGGCACTGGCACCTTACACAGAGAAGCTGTGGATGCCCCATCCCTCGAACAGAGCAAGGCCAGCTTGGGTGGGGCTTGGAGCCATCTGGTCTAGTGAAAGGTGTTCCTGCCCATAGAAGAGGGGTTGGAACTGGATACTCTTTGAGGTCCCTTCCAACCCAAACCATTCTAGAATTCTCTGTATCTGGCCACTGAGAACCACAAACCAAGGTCACACCACTCTAAGTCCCACCTCCCTGCACAGAGCAGAGCACAAGTTATTAAGGCACTGTTGTTTTCAAGGTGCTCCTTGCATTGGTATCTCCTCTGGCAAACCAGTGAGATAAAAAGCTGATAAGGATATGGGTTCCATATCAGTGTGTGCATTACCCTGTGCCTGCAAGGAGCCAGCTATTGCTTTGTTTTCCACTTAATCTGGAGATATTATCAATAACTTCATCTATTTGTGGCACTGGAAAACAAGGGAGGGTCAGTCAGGGCTAACAGTGAGCCTCTTCCATTGATTATCTATTCATGGGATCGTAAAGAGAAATTCACTCAGATGGGAAGGGACAGCACTTCTCTGGATGTGATTAGAAAGATGCTATTTTCAAAATGACTACAAAACTGAACAGCAAGAGAAGATTGTACTTGATCAAAGAAATAAAAGAAATGCTACTGTGGCCATTCCTTCTGTGTTTCAGAACTCACTTTATCCACAACAACCCATACTTTCTCCAGAAATTATGCATGCAGGCATTACACATGCTCAATTCAGATAATCTGGAGAGATCCTTCTTGAATAATAAATCCAACACAATTTTTTTCAATGTTTTCCATTCAGTGAAAGCAGCTACAGGTCAGCACCACACAAAGCATATGAACAGCTCCCTCCCTCCTGAAACACAGAGCAAAATTCTGAGTTAATATAAATACTGAGAGCAAAGTTGAGTTAAAACCATGTCCCTTGAAAGATGCATCATGTGCATGAGAAACATCTATTTTTACTCAGCTTTAGCACTTGCATTCAAAGAATTGAAGTGTCCAAATATCTTCAATAAAACTAGCTCTGCACAAAATGGGTGGGATTTTCTTGAGGGCTATTTTCCCATTTCCTGAATGCTTATTTTTGATTGTTTAAAATCACAGGACAGCTCCAAGGCAGAGCACATTGAGAAACAAGGAGTCGTTCAGAGCAGACTCTGAATTTTCAGTGTAATATTTTAATTAACCCACAATTTTCTTCAGATTTTTTTAAAACTAAAGGATAGCTTTTTATGAACAGGGTTACTATTCAGAAAATAAAAATATCATCAGACTTCAGACATACACATGAATTTCACTAAATGAAAACATCTAAAAATTTTTTTAAAAGCTATCACAAAACACAAAACAGGGTCAAGTGCTCTAAAATGAAACACATTTTAAATCCTTACTTTGTTTTGCAAAGAAAGTCAACACAGTATGAATAGAGATGGTTTCACTATCAGCAAAACCAGGCAAAGTTCTACAATCAAACCAACATGCTCCTTTCCTTTAAAAGATTTTAATAAACAACACCCCAGGGCTACCTCCAGGGCCACCACCTACTGCTCAGATTCACAGAGCAACCCATGGCAACCCAATCTTCCTCACATCAAAGAGTACCAAGAAAGGTATTAACAGTTTGGGTGTTGATTAAGAAAATCAACAGATGAGACGATGCAAACCATCCTATTCATAAAATTATCCAATAGTTTGGGTTGGAAGGGACTTTTAAAGACCACCTGGATCCAACACCCCTGCCAGGGCCACGGACACTTCCTCTAGACCAGGCTGCTCCAAGCCCCATCCAATCTCAACTGGAGCACTCCCAGGCATGGGAAGTCCACAGCTTCTCTGGGCAACCTGTGCCAGGGCCTCACCACCACCAGAGAATTTCTTCCCAATATCTAATCTAACCCTGCCCTCTGTCACTTTGAAACCATTCCCCCCTTGTCCTGTCACTCCAGCCCTTTATGCAAAGTCCCTCTCCAGCTCTCCTGTGGCCAGTTTGGGTACTGGAAGGTGCTCTAAGATCTCTCCAGAGCCTTCTCTTCTCCAGGCTGAACAAGCCCAATTTTCTCAGCCTTTCCTCACAGGAGAGGCAAAAAGCCCATGTGGCTGCTGGCAGCATATCCAGGTACACCTGAAGGGCTTCAATGCCAACTGGGAAGCCCAGCACTGTGCAGATCCATGGATGGAGCAGGGATGGAACCTCCCCACCTGATCAGTACACTGCAGCACTCCAAAACAGATTTTCATTATTTCACTTTTGCCTTACCAAACTTCAAAAAACAAATGACAAAACTCTGAAGTAAAACAGCCTCTGCCCACAAACAGAAATGCATTTAACTGAAGACAGAGTCATTCTGATCCTGCAAACATCCCCCCTGACATTACCAAGAGCGCCCTGTGCCCATCTCACAGGGACCAGAGCATCAGTGCTGCCCTTTTCATTTGGATAGGCCTTTATTCAATTAGACCTAAGAGGCAGGGAACAACCTTTTTCATTCTGCAATATGCTCAAACCAGTGTTTGCCCTGACACAGGCTGTGAATGTTCCCGAGCTGAGCAGGGATTACGGGCTAATTGCAGCTGCTCTCTCTGGCACGTCGCAAGACAAATCTTTGTGACTAAAAGGTTTATTTCTGTCGGCAGTCTTGAGAGGGCTCATTATAAGTGATCACCAGATGTCACCAATTCTTCATAAAATACAACAGAAAGAACATTTTTTCCCAGCAGAAAACAACCCACAACCATCAAAGTGTAACAAGAGCCATAAATACACTGTTCTGGAGTATCTTTAGCCATAGTATAGATTCCCTTTTTCTGTTATAGATCTAAACCAACACCTACTGAAAAAGGAATGAGGCATTCTAATAATGTCAGTGCTAATGACAAGCTCTCATGAACAGATACTGACTGCACCCCCGCCTCCAACACAATGATTAACACACGTACAGCAGCACACACAGCTCCAGCCCCCAGCACTGAGAATGAGCCCCCATCCATGGAAATGGAAAGCACCAGAGGAAATGGCCTCAAGTTGCACAAGGGGAGGTTTAGATCGAATACTGAGGAAAATTTCTTCATAGGAAGGGTTGTTCAGCCTTGAACAGGCTGCCCAGGGCAGTGGTGCAGTCACCATCCCTGGAGGCATTTAACAGATGTCTGGCACTTGGGTCATGGTTAGTGGTGGGCTTGCCAGTGGCAGTGCTGGGTTAATGGCTGGACTTGATGATCTCGGAGGCCTTTTCCAACCTCAGCAACTTTATGAAGTAACACAACATTGCAACCCAAGAGAGCAAAAGGACAGCTGGGAATAGGATGCATCTCCATCTTTCTTAAAGAAAACATGCAAGAGGGTCAAAAAAATAAAAAAGGAAAAGAAGTTTGTCACGCAGACCTGTGTGCTTTATCAGGGGAATTCCCCAAGATGAATTTATGTCACACTGGTGCAAATTAAAGGCAAACCGCCCTCTAAACATTCACTCTGCAGCCCTGGTCACATCCTGGCATCTCCCATTCCAGGGGGGTTGAGCTGAAGACTGGAAGGTGTTTTCTCTTGCTAACTTGCCCCTGGCAATCCAAACAACGAGGCTTCCTGAGGTAAATGATACACTTCAGCTGCTTATATCACTTTCCCCATTTTCAGATCTCAAATCAGATTTGGGCGCTGTTTTCATTATCAGCACAGAAAAGTGTCTGAGCGACTGCCATCCCAAATCCATCAGGACATGTGTCACTCATCCCTGGTGCAGTGACACATGCTGTGGGTATGCAGGCTGCCGCTCCAAGCATTTCATCTATTTCTGCCTCTGGGTTGCTTCAAATGAAAAATATTCTGAGCACAAACAGTGCATTGCTGCGTGCAGAGCTGTCAGTTATATTCATTTCACAAGCAGTTTAAGACATGACGTGAACTGAGTTGCTGGTAAGATTTTACTACAAGCTATCAAAGGCTTAAGCAGACACCATCTATAACTACTCGCTTTCATCCGCACCCCCACTGACTCACACTCTCTGTTCCAGCAGCAAGCACAGCCACAGCTTCCAAATCCCCCCGACTGTCTGCAGAGCCATTATCTGGGCACTGATAGAAACCAAAACTCACCAGGAGAACCCCAAACTTGTGATGGTCAGACAGCAAACCCAGGAGGAGTTTTCACTGCACAGGGGATACCAAACCCATGCCCTGCCTCCAGGTGGTAACCTTTGGCCATTGGAAGAGTGACAGATCCGTCAATCTGAGGAAGTACTGAAGTGTCCACAAGAATTTGGGAACAGATACTAGGACCCATCACTGTACTGGAAAGCCAAGACCTCCCTGGACTTACTCCTGCCAAGTAATTCCATTTTAATAGAGGTTGATTTGGGATAAGCCTGCAGAACCAAATGGCAAAGCTCTGCTGTTACACTATGGCTTACAGAGATAATAGGAATTATCAGTACTCTGTCTGAGCTCACTGGGCATACAGCATTGATTTCTACAGCAAAATATGACACGTCAGTTACTTTTTTTGAGGCTGCAGGGACTTGGGCTGAAAAACCCTAGGGCTCCTCCATGAGCACCATCCCACAGCCCCAGCCTGCAGCTTGGTTTGCTGGAGCTGTACTCTACTCCAAATGTAGGGAAAATGCTTAGCAAAAGTGTTTTAGCTTAGGCTATGACCCCAGCAATTTGTGAGGATATCAAAAAGTGCTCAGAAGAACCAGGAAAAAGCACCTTCAGCTGTGGCTTTCAGCTGGAGGGTATGAGCAATTAAACCAGAATCCATTAAAATGATGAGGCATTAGACAGAGTGCATGACGCTGTAGAATTACTTTGTATTAAGAATGTATTTCGCTATTTCTACACGTGAATCTAGTCTGCAGATAAAGATTTATTTATTTAATATTAAGGGATTTCTGCAGATGGTGCTTCAAAGAAGCTCATTAAAAATGTAAATTTGCCTGCAAGATAGGAGGACACATTTTAGACAAACATATTCGCATTTTATTTGCGAAGTTCTATTTACATTCACTTTTTCACATATTTACTGCAGTGCAGTTGTTGAGGGCTTCAACAATTAAGGCTTCATCCAATCATAATAACACTCAAAAACAAAAAATGAAATCCCAACCTTTGCTGTAGTTGTGTAAGGCCCCAAAAAGTCCCAGCGCAACAAAAACCTACATCCTTGCAGAATGTAAAAATTTACTTATTCATACTGCATCCTTCTCTTACTCTATGATGTCTTTAAAACATGTGCTCAAACCCAGCAGCTGAGATTCCTGTGGGGGTTACCTATATAAAATTTTGGGTGTGGTTTGTGTGCCCAATAGATGATGAGCATAGAAAGGATTCTTCCCCTGAGGAAGAATGAAAGCATCATCTTCTATAACACCCCGCTCTTGCCCTGCGTGTCTCCTGCACGTGTGAGAATTCCTTGCTCCCTGAGCATGTGCCTCTTGCAAGAGATGGGCAGATTTTGATGTCAGAGTCAGCACAGGTGATTTCCCAGCACCCTGTGGATGAACTCTGGGCCCCACTGACTCACACTCTCCTGAGGCTCCCCACAGACCTGCTGCTTTCAACACCATCCTCACATCTGCTGCTGCTTGCTGAGCACCGACGAATTCAGCTGTGCTGAGCCTGGCAAGGAGCTTTGCTTCCAGCTGAGACATCTTCAATTGCTCCTCACATCACAGATTTCCTGTTGCTTCACAATCAGCACATCTCTGCTGTTAAGCTTCCCCAGAAAAAAATGCAGCATCTTGAGTTACAGAAAAAAAAAAAGTAAAAAGGCAGGGTGAAAAGACAGGGATGAGAAGTGAGGAGGGAAGACAAGAGAGAAAAGAAGGAATCAACCAAGCCACTCTTCCCTCTCTACTCCAAGCACCTTGGATACACCTTCTTGTAGATCATGTCTATAAATCAGGATGTGCAAGCCATCTCTAAAGACCCAAAGTGACCTTAGACACTTGTACATGGTCTGTGGGGCCTCTGCCCAAACTACAGGTGGTTTGGAACTAACTGGAACAAGCAGCTGCACACACATTGCACTAACATGGCATTACTTTACATCCAGTCTTTGTATTACTCTGATCTCCTACCTGGAAACTTTTACAGAGTAGGTGCAAGTTTGGGCTTTTGGAGGTTGTTTCCAACAGATGGCAGAAAATTGGGAAAAGTGCCAGAATTTCCTTTTCAAAAGCTGGCTGCTAAAGCTTCCAAAGACAGCTCTGAGCATCTTCACTTGCAACTGTCGCAGCAAGAAATTACACAAAAGGTACATAAAGGGGGTTATTGAAGCATGCAAGCTTTGGAACTCACAGAGGAAAACGTGCATACTTTTAAAAACAATAAATAGGATGTTTTTAAGCTGCAAAATGCACAGAGCTGGTTTGCAATGCTCACTTGCGGCTTTTAGAAGCTTTTTCATTGGCATAAAAGCAGAATGTGCCTCCTTCTCTTCCTCCTCCTCCCTTGTCGTGTAGGGGAATTTTCATTTTTGCCTTAAGAAGAGCTGTAGTGCCTCAAAGACCCTGGCTGGGCTAGGGATGCTCCCGCAGCAAAGCACAGGATGCTAAAAAAAGGTGGTAAAACAAAAAAAAAAAGGTGGAGATGGGGAAAAGAGGTCAATGAGGTAGGAGGAAAGCACGAGTTTTCCATGGTGAGCAGCAGGCCAGAATCCCACCTGCTGACCAAGCTGCTGAATCCTTGCCACCTGTCTGCTTACATAACGCTTCCTCCAGCTTATCTCTAACAGCTTGGAAACTGGTATAGAACATCAAACTCTAAATCAGTGCTTCATGCTGACACACCATATGTCAGCATGTACTTAGGTAGTCACCAAAAGTGTTAACAGCAATTATTTAAAAATTATTACAGTTTATTCACGCAGAGAATTCCTTCTTGAATTGACTCAAATCCTCCAAGACAGGAAGTTTTTTTATGAGCTGCAGTTTCCCTCAATTTTCAACCTGATTTTGTGGTCTTAAACTATTTTATTTTGTGGTCTTAAACTATTTTTGGTTTAAAACTATGTACTTTATTACTGAGGTATTCATTTACAGTGCTGTTTCTAGGGGAAATTACTTAATGAAACTACAATTAAAAGGTTTTCCTCCCAAGCATGGCACCTTTTCAGTGTTCTCTTAGTTCTGTAGAAGCAAGAAGACTGTCCTGTCTCCTGGTGCTGCTGTTTAGAACATCTGACCACCCCACCTGAAACAGCATCCACAGAAAATCAGAAAAAAGCCCCTTGGTGCCCTTAAGCCTTTCACCTGAGAGCCAGGTGGAAAAAAGGCTGCACAGAAGAGCCCTTTTTCAGTGTGCAAAGCCTCCACCACTCAGCTTCAAGTCAATTGCTAAAGGAAAATAATTATAGTGCATAAATCCACACAAGGAATTGAAAATAAAAATAAGGGAGCAGAAGGGAGAGCCCATTCCCATGGGCTTTTCTCCAGTGGCACAGGCAGACCTGGGGAGCTGCAGTCTGACACAGGCTCTCCCTTAGATGAAGACAGTATAAATAAACAAAATGTAATTAGAGTAATCAAGTAGGGAACTATTTAGCAGTTAATTAAAATACCCAATTAATCATAATTTCTTGAAACCGTCTGCTAAAAATGGGTCAATAGCACCCAAGAAGAAAAGCAACAGCCTATTCTGTCTTTATTTGGTGCCTTGCACTGCACACCTAATGCCACCTGCCCGACAGGGTCTCCATGTCACAGCCAGATCCCTGAACTGGATCCCGGATCCCTCACACCAAAACTTCAGACCAGTCTTGCACTGAAACTGCTGATCCCTCATCGCACAAATAAAACACAGGAAAGTGTAAATCAGCCTAGAACAGGGGGCAAGGCAATCCTCCTCCCCGATTCACACTGACAAAATCTTTTTCCATTTGTCTGCACCCTTTGCTGTCTGGATCAGCACTGCAGGGCTGGAGCAGAATGAGTTTTTATAGAAGCCTGTGGGAGCAGGGAGCTTCACAAAAACCTGCCTGTGTCATCCATCACCCTTCCAGCTCCTCACTGCTCCTAAAACCTGGGGAGAATTCACAGCACCAAAAAGCACAGCGGGAAAAATACTCCTTCCAGTTTCTATCTGTCACGGGTACTACATTCCTACAAAGAGCCCTCATTGACAAAAAGCTCTTTCCATCACTGGGCTCACGCTTTTCTCATCAGAGATAACTGTAAACTGATGGTGGAAATACAACAGCAATAAATCAATATCTGCTCTGTGCTTTTTGTTATGAAACATTTGAGGGGTTGTTTTCTCCCACTCTAACAGGCATCAAGCCAAATGCAATAGTGAAGGAAAATTAAGACCAACATCTTCCAAAGTGCTTGGGAGTTTCCTCACATGGAATCACAGAATCATTAAGGCTGGAAAAGACCTCCAAGATCACTTCACAGTATTTACCATTAATGTCAGAGTAGAAGATATATATAAATAATAATTTTTTTTTGTTTCAAACTTTAAAAAAAATGAACTGCAATGCTAACATGTATCTTAGAAACATGTTCAACTTCATGCAGCATAGAAAGGCAGGACTTATAAGAGAAACTAATTCATAAATAAAGCTCCTGTTTACTCAGTATTTGAACTGTCAAGAGGGATAAACCTCACCTGGCTTGGCTTTAGACAGCAAGTGCTCACTCAAAAGCTCATACAGACCAACTGTCAATCAGAATATTATTTCTATAAGACTGCTAAGTATTTTCTTCAACAGACTAAACTAGATTTTTTTTTTTACCTTTCTTTGAACAAGTTTTTAGACGGTTTTCCAACTCAAAAATTCAAAAGCCACGACAGTCCTGCCAAAGGATACAATGAGCAACAGCCATCTGCAGTGCTGGAATATAATTTTCAATGCCCCTAAAAATGCTCTTCCTGCATTTTAATTAAATATTGGTATTTCTTTTTCGAAAACAACAAACATTCATAACCCTATTCCCAGCTTCCTTTGAACTTACTGATTGCAGATGCCTGTTGCCATCAGGCACATTTCTGACTTTGGCTAAAGCCACTGTAGGTTTTTTACACTTCAGGATACAGCTGAGGAAGACCCTGATCCTTCCACTGCTGATGCTCTCCCTCTGCCCTCCACTGATTTTTTAAATTCTAGCTTCCATTTGCAGTTTATCTTTCCTGACTGGCACTCCAGCAGCAATGCTGAGCTCTGTGTCCTGAGTGATCAGCCCCTTTACACAGGCACCTGAAATATGACTAAAAATATCTCAGGATTTCTGCACTTCTCACGGGCTGACTCCAGTTTATTCTTGGTTAGGAAATCCCCTCAAGGAGCATGGCAGCCTCCTGCCAGACACTGGGAGTATGGAAATGTCTGCTCGGTGACCAAAAGCAGGAGAAAATTAGAATAACAAACAAAGGAGGGAAACCATAGAAGCTTAAAAAAAAAAATTCAAGAACTGCGATATCCCATTCAATTATCCTATACTTTATCCTATACAATGGTTTCACATTCCCAGATCAAAACATTTCATGAAGCATTTTGCAAATGTGGCTCCAGGCTGTTTTCTGATCCAATGAACATTATGAGATGATGTGAATGAAATGTCAGTAAACAGGTTAAAGATATCTGGAGATGCAGTAATTCTACCTGATTACTTTGAAATGTCAGAGTTCTCCAGCTCCTTGTTGGGGACAATGGATTTCTCTGGAGCATTTCCAAGGAGGAGGAAGGCAAGATTTGGGGATTCAATACTGCTTCTTTTCTAAATATTGTTAATATTTTGTGTATGTTAGTGTCAGTAAAAATAGGTTATCTTCATGATACTAGGTTATTGCAAAAGAACTCTTGCCAATGGGAACCTAACTTCAGGAAGACAGAGTTCCCTGAGCTCAGGTTCCCATTGCAAAAGAACTCTTGCCAATGGGAACCTAACTTCAGGAAGACAGAGTTCCCTGAGCTCAGGTTACCAAAGACTTTCACTGGTGTGAACAAGGCAGGACAGGTGAGATGCCAGCACAAACTAGATCCACATTCATGGCTGTAACAGCATCAAACAGGATAACAAAGCATTTCTTTAACACTTCTCCAGTTCTTCATCTTTTATGAGGGTGACTGCAAGTAAGTGTTAGGTAGATAAATGCACCAAGATTGAAAAGACGAAAGAGAATAGAAGAGGACATGTCTGTTCACAGAACATTATGAAAAACACCTCAGCTCACTGCAGAAAATTAAAAACAAAAAATGAATTAAAAAGAGACACAGTGTTTCTGAAAATATAAGAAGAACCAATTTGAAGAAATTCCATCTATTAGGAGATGGCCTTCAATTTAAGAAAGTTGTGAAATGTGATAAAAATAAAATAAATTTTAAAACCCCTTTAAAAAAAAAAAAACAAACTGCCAAAAATCCCATCAGGCCAAAAAGAGGATATATTTGGGAGAGAACTGCTCAGGGGGGCAGAGCTCCAATGATCTTCCTGGGCTGGTTGTAGCTGGAGCAGCCCTGTGTGCTGCCTGTGCCACCTTTTGCAAAGGAAAACAAAGCACTTCTGTTTGAAAAGAGCCAAAGGAATTAGCTACAACTGACAAGCCCGGAACAGCAGCCTGCAACTTGTTCACATTTCTAAAGTGAGCCCAGAGTAACTGCACTCCAATTTCCCCAACTCATTATGTAAAATAAAAGCTAGCTGAAAGCCAGTGTGGGGCCACCAAATGCCTTCATTAGCTTTCAATTCCGTTCCAGTAAAAATGCAGCCAAAATCTCCTGGGTTCAGAGAGGCTGAAATTTTAGCCTTAACAGCCTTTTACTTCCTCAACACTGTACAACTTCAGCAAGATTTTCTGCCAGTTAGTTTGGACCTAACAAGCCATTTCCCCATTAACACAAAACACAATGTGTCCAGGAGTATTAAGCATTTTCCACAAGGCCCTGTTTTACAGTCATTCCAAGAATGACAATGCCGAATTACGAATCTAAGACAGATGTTTTCCAGATGTGCTGAGCACCTCACTTAAATGTTGGACGCAGAGCTCTTCCAAAATGCTGTAAGGGTTGTACCAGCTGCATTTAGATAGGCTGAGCCCTGAGTTTCTGCTTATGGGAAACTGTTCCTATGGAAAAAAAATTCTCAAGAAAATGGGCACATCTCACACATGGCTATAGGAGGGTGAAGGATGAACTCTGATGGTAACATCGAAGGGAACAAATGGGAAAGGAATGGGAAGCCATGGATGGAGAAGTGCAGTGCCATGAGCATGACTTCACAGAATCATCATGAAATGGTTTGGACCAAAAGGGACCTTAAAGCTCACTTCATCCAGTTCCAACCTCCTGCCATGGGCAGGGACACCTTCCACTGTCTGAGGTTGCTCCAAACCCTGTCCAGCCTGGCCTTGGACACTTCCAGGGATGGGGCAGCCACAGCTTCTCTGGGCACCCTGTGCCAGGGCCCCAACACCCTCACAGGGAAGAATTTCTTCCTAAAATCCAATCTCGGCCCTCACTGATGGCATTGAGCCCACAGGAAAGAGCAGCTCCCACACCACACGCTGCTGTGCTGTGTCTGTAC
This sequence comes from Nicator chloris, assembly GCA_013400495.1. Lineage (NCBI taxonomy): Eukaryota > Metazoa > Chordata > Aves > Passeriformes > Pycnonotidae > Nicator > Nicator chloris. The sequence goes on along the minus strand of WAAE01015860.1, from coordinate 745,367 downwards.
AGCTTCAGCAATGGAGTGTTTGAGACACAGGTGGTGCTCCAGTCCAAGACGACCCAAGTCTCTCCCCTTCCTTCAAGAGCCTGCCCAGAAGCCCCTGAACCTGTAACTCCCACCCCACAGTCCCTGCCACAGCCTCTGCACAGCTCACAGCCAGTTCACAGCACTGGGGGGTATTCATGCCACTTCATTTTTTTTCTAGTTATTCTAGAATTCAAGTATAGATACTTGAACACTGGCCATATGAAAATAGCACTGCAGCAATTTTCTTTTAAGACTGTTTTACAACTCAAGCCAGAAGAATGCAGCAGAACCCAGAGCACGATTACCCTTCAAAAACGTACACATTACATGGGACATGCCAACCAAAAATGTATTTCTAAATCTTTCCCTCAGCACAGCTTTGATCCGAAAACCAGACCAAATATCAGAGATTCCTGCAAGCCCTCAAGAGATGCAGCTACTGCTTCCAGTTTATCTGCAAGGCACCCAGGTGCTGTGCCAAGGGTGAGCTGCACATGGTTGATTCAGCTGTCAGTCTTTATTCAGAGATAGAACTCTTTATATCAGTTTACTCATGGGCAGGTTATGAGAATCACATTTCCAAACAAGATTTGCTTTAATTGGCTATGCTGGTCCTCCCAGAGGAGCGTTAAGATGGGGCTTAGATAATGCTCCCACAGCAAATAACTGCAAACCCAAAGTTAAATCTGCTTTTCTACAAATATTCAGGCACATTTGCTTCTTGGCAACACTCCTGTTAGTAAACCAATTTGCTAAAATATTCATGAATAGCAAACTCCACGGCCATGGATACAGCAAAATGCTTAAATATGACAATACAGCTAAATATTCACCACAAATGTTTTCACAGTGTTTGGCTTGTTCTAGATAAAATGAAAAAAAAACCAACCTTATGACAATGACTAGGATTCAGCATCATGGATTCCACTGGAAAACCTCTGGTGAGGACATTGGCTGGTGTTGGACAAAGATGCCCAAGACTGCCCTGTTCCCTCAGGGTTCCTGTACGTGTCCAAACACAGCAGAGGGACCATAAGGCACCAACATCTCAAACCTGCCACAAAACCTCCTGGTGAGCTGCTGTGCCAGAACAGGTTAATAAGGATTAATAAATAAAACCCCAGTAAAATTTCATATATTACTCTGAAATAATTTGAAAAATGAAATCCCCCTCATTATTCCTGAAAAACAGCAAAACTCTCAACTAAATTGGCAGTGTGGCAGACTAAAAGCAAGGAAGGAAGAGGAAGCCCTGAGAGATCCTGAGAGGAGACTGCAGTCACTTGCAGGAAGAGACAAACCCTATGCACCCCATAGCCCACCTCTTCCAGGTGAGCCTTTGTTCAGTCCCTCAGGCTGTTTGCAGTACAAACAACTCTCATTCAAAAGGTAAATAAAAATGTCTTCCTTTGGACACATCACCCCAATCAATTTTTTACTACAAAGGTAACATTTAAATATTTAAATATATAGATACATTTCAATTGTGAGCTCCCTCTCCATTGCATGGCTCATTCTTTCTCAATTTTTAACTTAAAGACCACAAGAGACTAAACTCTGTTTTACTCCATCACACGGGTTCATTACCACGGGGATTTTTTTTTCACCAAGACCATTATGAGATGAGGAGGCTGCAATTGAACTTGTAAAATTCCAGTATTTCCTCTCCCTTCCAGAGCCACAAATCCAAACATGGGTCATCTCTTTATGCCAGGACAGCAGCTGGATGCCTTTCAAACCCTGACATCCTGTGTGCCAAGGCAGTACAATCCCACACTTAAAGGCTTCTCTTTGGACCACTCATTACCCGTTTCACTCCTGCTTGGGCACAAGGATTCTGTGTTCTGCAGCCCTGGCCCAGCCACACCCCTCCTTCACCCCTGTCAAAACCTACAGGAAAACCAGCACGTGCCAGGGATTTAATAGGGACAGGGTACTTAGAGTTGGGATCATTTAACATGAGTTCTGATGCCTTTTTGTATGACCTTGAGAAAGTCACTGGCTCCCCTCTAGACTGCAATTCCTCCTCTGTGATGGGTGGATTACTGTTGTGCTGGCATGCAAAGGTGTTGTGAGGTCTAATTCATTAATCTTTGTAAAGCATTCTAGGACACTTTGATGGAAAATGCAAAATATTATCAGTAAAGGCCTTCCATTTAATCTCACCTGGAAACCCTCCTCTTACTCCTTAATTTGTGATTGATCCCCAGTCAATTAGAGGTAATGGGATTTACATGTAGACTCCAGAGGCTGAGCAGACCCCACAGGAAGGTGCCAGCAAGAGCAGCAGTGCTGATCCACAGGAAGGAGCTGGACAATTGTGCCTGCACTGTGTGACCCATGGCTGAAGGCTGCACCCCTGGACTGCACTGGGACCACCTGAACCAGCTCTGGGCAAAGGGATGGGGCACAGACCCCCCTGCCACCACAGCACCCTTCCCTACACAAACCCCATCCCTACACCAACACCCAGCAAGGACAAGGGGGAAAGGCTTCACACTGTCAGAGGGCAGGGTGAGATTGGATGTTGGGAAGAAATTCTTCCCTGTGAGGGTGGTGAGGCTCTGGCACAGGTTGCCCAGAGCAGCTGTGGCTGCCCCATGCCTGTAAGTGTTCAAGGCCAGGTTGGATGGGGCTTGGAGCAACCTCAGATAGTGGAAGGTGTCCCTGCCATGGAACTGGATGAACTGGAAGGTGCCCTCCAACCCAAACCAGTCAGTGATGATTCTATGATGCTGCTACACACTGCCCCCCATACCCCTATTCCTACACCTGCACTGATAATTAACTATGTACTTTACATTTGAAATTAATCTCCATTAATAGGGTTTTTAGCAGGAAAAAATATGATTCTACCCAAAGAGCTTTCAAACCATGAGCAGACAGAAAAAATCTTCACATCACTCACTACCTCCCTATGTCAAGTTTTATTATTTGTGGGAACAGTTTCATTTCAGGCAGGCAAGCAAAGGCAGATAACCTCACCCCTGGCACTCCATGAGCCCCTGATGAGAGAACAGCTTCAATTCTACATGCAAAAAAGTAACTGGGAAATTACAAAGGGCTTTATCAGTACCCCATGCTGTGGAGTGCTCATTTTAACTAGTATTCCCATGACTTCAGGACATCTCTGGGAGGATTCAGCCCTCTCAAGCATATTAGCAAGAACTGCCTATTAAATCCTGGTGGAGAGAGGAAGGAAGGGAGCGAAGGTTGGGGGATGCTGGAGCAGCTTTTTCCTTGCAGCCCCCTCATTGAATCCGCAGCATCCAGCCTGTTGGTACTCCCAGAATTTCAATTTGCTCCATAGATTTTTATACTGAGCACCCAGAAAAATTAGCATTTGTGCTGAATAGCTTTTAATCAGCTATTTTAATCAGTTCTTTTTATCTTTAAAGTACTTGTAAATCTCCCTGCCTCAGTCTCCCCAGCCCTAAAATTTATTCCGCCATTTGTTTTCCTTCATTCAGCTTCCAGCGCCCTTTACCATGATCTAATCATCTTAATCTTTAATGCTCATCTCTACCTTTTAACCTTTTCAGTTTTCATTTAAAGCAATCTCTCTATCTCTCTCAGGTTTGGAGCTTTTTTATTTATTATGAAATTAAGGTTTTCCCTGGCCCCTGTCTCAGCACAGATCTGGAGAAGTCCTGTGGAGGGTCCCCGGCATCAAGCTGCATGTTGCTGCTCAAAAGGTGACTTGTGTGGGCCTTAAGTAAATCAGCAATTTTTCTATTGATACAGTTTATGTAATTTTAGGGAAATAAAGGTGACTCCAAAAGCAAAGCAGTATTTGCTTTCATTTATTTTATATTACTGGGCATGTGCTAGTCTTTCCTTCCACTGTGAAAACTATGGATGCAGACACTTCACGGACTATTTTAGTTTGGAAAAGACTTTAAGATAATTGAGTTGGGAAAAAAAGCAGATAAACTTTTGAGCATCCAAGCTCTTTTCAGGACTGTGAGAGGTTCAGCAATACAGAAGCTCAGTAAATGTGTCACTTTTTAATCATGACTTTGTAATATCATGCCCCACTTTGCTGGCATTTCTCCAGTTTGACACCACTTAGAGCATTTTGGAAAATCACTGAGGAAATGGTGAGAGATAATATTAAATTTAACACATTAAAAAAAAAATCAAAAACTTTCTTTAATGTTTCCTACATAAGGCTCTTCAATATTTAAGTAGGATTTGAGCTCCCAAATTAATGTACAATAAATATGAACGTGACTTGCAAAGAAAAGTGATGTGGATGCAGTGAGTTCAGACTGCCACCAAATCGCACCAAGCACGTGTCAGATGCAAAGAGCACACAAAAATAGATAAAAAAAGAGAGACAAACACCCCCTGACATAACGAGTGTTGCAGATAGCAGCACCGAAGTTGGCACAGGAACTTACACGGGTAAATACAAATCACCTCCCTGCTTCTCTTCCCACACACTTTAATTTGATTCTCCATCCTCCTCCTCTGCTCCATCCCCCATCGCTGAGGCTGTGCATCAAAAAAAGCTTCATTATCACCTCTCAGCTTTCCTGAAAGCACTGCAGTGAACGTTTAGCAGACCCAGGCTCGGAGCAGATGCCTCCCTAAAGCCACCTGAATCTCATTTCCCTGCCCTCAAGAACATGAAACTGAAACTTGGGGTGCTTCAGACTGAGACCACCTCATGCCAGTATTGTCTTCCTCCACACCATGGAGATTTAGGCTGAGCTTTTCTATTTTCAACATGTAAGCAGTTCCTCTCATACTTTATGTTCACAGAGGGCAGGGATTGCTACACAGTGCTGGGGGCTGGTGTGGTCCCCAAGGGAGCCAGACTGCCCATTCCATTAGCCATGGACTTCAGTGACTTCAACCAGTTCAACCAGTACATCCTCAGTTACGAGGGGGAAACAAATTAGAAAGATTAATTCTGACTTTTCCTCCTTAAGATGTTAATACTGGTGCTGAAGTATCCTTTAATTCCTTTGTTCACTAGCTGATACATAATATGAAGCTTTTTTTATGAAGCTTTGGTTTTATGGGAGATATTATGGCCATACACATCAAGAGTGGCAACTGGAGGAGATTAATAGACTGGGCCCTAAATAAGATGAGACAGATAACAGTCACCAAATAAAACTGTTCATGGGGTCATGGTCATGACCCTTGTAAGCAAATGTAACACAGTTTCATATTTAAAAAATAAAAAGTCACATCACAGTTACTCCTGCACTCCCCAAATGGCTATTGCCTCGAATTGGAGCTATAAAAACACCAAGAATGCTGGATGGGGATCACATTAGATAACACCACTTTTTCCACTAGCTTCATCCATGGTGTGTGTTCCTCCATTTCAGCTTTACTGACTGGAACTAAAATCTGTCACTGGTCTATGTAGAGTCCCAGCACCAGGGAAACAGAGATTTCGTTTTGGCTAAGCAGAAGCAGGTAATGGCCCTACTCTGAGGAGTTCCAGTGGGCATAATTCATCTTCTGATGGACCATGTCAAATTCAGTGTCCATCGCAGTATTCCAGTCCCACTTTCCCTCCCACCTGTGGGATTCCCATTATGGCCATGAGGTCCCCAGAAAAGGTTTTCTATTACAATTATGTAATTAAAGATCTCTTTTCGTTAGACTTCTTTAGGATCTCTGCTATTTTTGATTCTTTTTCATATGCCTAGACTTTTTCCACTCTTGTTATTGGGATTTAATTTGAAAGCCCACCTATACCAGGGAGTTTCACAACTGACTGTTTGCCAAGATTTCCCTCCCATGAATTTCAGGAATGTTAGCATTCCATTTTCTCTTAAAATGGAAAATAGTTTTTAAGATCTTAAATCTGTTCCTAGTAATTTCCTATTACCAAAGCTAGGAGCAGACTAGCAGTCCCTTGTTCGTATCCTCACATAAATCAATGGAATTTCCATAGTTTACCCCGAAGATTGATGCAGTCTGTTTATTAGGTGTAAAGCTATCCATCACGTTTAAGAGCAGTCAGCCTGAAAAGCCAGGTAAAATTGATCCCTCCCCAAAAGACTAAGTGGAGGGAGCTGAAAAAGTGGTGTGGGAATAGAAAGGAATCCCTCTGGAATTCAGTTTATTAAGAACTGTATCAGCTCTACTGACAGCCAACGTATTCCTTCATTTTATATCACACTCATCCCTCTTTATAACACTTTAAACTCCTAATATATTTACACTGGACACTGAAATGATCATTAGAGGCTCGACCTCCATGTCAAAGCCCCCAGCCTCCTCCCACAGGGATTAATTGCTTTCCTCCCAGCCCCCCCGTCCCAGCCGGCTGCCACCGAAGCGGTCTGTCAGCCCTGCTGCAAAGGTACATCAGCAAATATTAATTGCCAGCTGGGAAAAGTGCCATTAGCTCGCACTCAGATTTTTTCCAGCTGGAAAGACAGAGAGTGTTAAATGGAGCAGATTTCCTTCCAGCCTCCAAAGCAGCAATGGAGCGGGTCTGCCTGTTCTGCAAGCACGTAATGAGCAAAACATTCAACACCTTCCCAGAGATGTTTTGAAATGCTATGCCATAGAACAAATTACTTCTGGAAGTAACAAAGCACAGAACTAACACATGGACAACAAATAAAGTACAGAGGAAATAAACCACCACCACCTGAGGCTGAGTTCATATGTATTTGAGATTACTGCAGTGATACGAGTTATCAGCCTGCTTGTTTGGTTTTTTCCCAGGTTTGTAATTTATTTACATTCAAGCATAGAAAATTTTCTGTCAACATGCAGAAGATTATCATTTTCCTTAATTAGAAAAAAAACTTTTTGAGAGCTGGAGGAAAGATAGAGTAGCTGAAAATGAAAGATGCCATTACCTAAGGTTATGAAATCATAAGATAATGATATGGGCTGGAAGAGGCTTCCATCAAAACATTTAGTGCAGGGTCAGACTGTGTTGCTCAGGGCTGTTCCCAGCCAGGTTCTGAAAGCTCCCAGAGATGGAGATGGCACCTGGCAGCCTGTCCCAGCACTCAACCAACCTCCAAGGGAAAGCTATCTGCTTACAGCAGGCTGAACATCTCGTTTCAGCTGTGCCCTGTGCTTCTCATTCTCTCTGCGTGCAGATCCAGGTTCCTCCTCTACTCCACTACCTGTGCACAAATGTCCTGAGGGAGCACATTACTCTGGCTCTGTCAATGTGCAAACACACTCACACGTGTGCACAAGCACAGCAACCCAGCACACAGGCATGCACAAGACTTTCTATACAAATTCATGGCAGGAAATTTTGTTCTGAGCAACAGTGTAAGCCTCAAACCAAACAGTGGGACTGTGTGTGTGTAACAGAAAGGAGAAAGGCAGGTGGTTTTCCACAGAGATTTCTTATGAAATTCTGTACAAAATATGTACAAAATTATGATTTATTATGGGACAAGGAACAACCTTGTATAAGGAGGAAAAGTACTGTCTCATACTTGCTTAAAAGAAAAAAAATTACATACATTTTAAGCAATGGGACAAAATTAATTGAAAAATTAATACTGACATTTCAGCAGAGAAGGAAGAGAATGGGACTGGAATACCAGTCATGAACATGCTTTTACAGCACACTGTCTCTCCACATAAAATTCTGTCAGATTTCATAGAATCAGAGCTTTGGTACCAACTGAACCGAATAGACAAAAAAATAAATATTAAGTAATCGACACAGGTATAGTGTCGAAAGTTCCAGATCTTGGTCAACTAAGTTGGATTGAATTCATGCCACAGCACAAACTCAATCTGACCAGCTGCAGCACAAAGCTGCTGTACAGACTGGCAAGAAAAGCCGAGCTTTTTATAAAAAACTCAATCCACGTGGATAAAGAGAGGATGTCAGAACCACAGAAAATAATGAATGAGCTTGGGCAAGCAAGCACGGCTGCCTTCCTCCAGCAAGGGCTTGGCTGATGCACAGGAGCTCTGAGATTGCTGATCAAGCAGAAAAAAGCATGAAGAGAAAGAAAGAAAGAAAGGGAAAAATTACTCCTAAATCCTGAAAATGGAAAAGCACAGCTGTAAACAGAGTTTCTCTAATGCATGCAAACTGCTAGGGAAGTGCATTGCTCTGATGTTTCTGGAGGAAGGAAGAAGGTAAGGGGAGAAAAATTATTGAACGGTGTCTGCACAGCTTCTGCTGGCCAAAAATAATGGGAGAAAAGTGAGGGAAGAGACAGAGTGGGTGTAGACTGTCAAAAGGAAAGAAAAATGGAACAGAAGTGGAAAAAAGGGGACTACTACTTTTGCTATGAAAAAGCAAAGCATAGTCCAAAATACTGTGTTAAAATGATACAACCTCATTATCCAAGGCATTTATTCAAACAGGAACGTTTTCAGGCCAAGTGCTCATTCTGCACATCCGTGGGACAATTGTCATTATGAGCACAGCTATTTTTCCAGTCTTCAAGAGTACTGGGAGAGCTTTTAGGGAAGAAAAACTTCTTTCCTCACCAGTTTGCCACACCGTAAAAGCACTTTTATATTTATGTATTTTCTTATCCAGTAAAAATCACCAACACCTCAGTCAAATGACTACAGAAACTTACAAAACAGTGAAAACAGAAAACAAAAAACCTGCCACATGGCAGAAAAGTCCTAAATAGAACATTTTCCTGTGGGAAAACCAAACTGTATTTCACACCAGGAAAGACAACCAGATCAAGGAGAATGTGAATGGCTATGAGTGGGATTGACACTTCTCCTGAGATCTCTGGGTTTAGGGCTTCTGCTTCACAGTGTTTCCCTTGTGACTGCAAACTCCCAAGTGAAGTTTCCCATGTATTTGACATTTGCTGTATCAACTGAGAAAAACGAACTGGATTTATACTTTTGTGTACAGGGAGCTGTGCTGCAACAGAGGCTGCAAGATAAAGCCTGAGGAGATCACTCCTGCTGAGATCTCTCGTTGCTTCATTCACATTTCCACAAGTTTTTTCAATGTTTTGGAGTCTCAAGATTTCAAGGAGCCATTTTATTCCAGGCTGGGCAGAGGAAAGGTGGGTCATTTTCCCAGGGACAAATTCTCTTCTGCTCTTCCTAATACTATTGTTGGTACAGAATGCAAATTTGGGCCCAAATGGAGCAATGTTTCTACTCACACAGGAGTATCTGCTATCCACTAGTATTTACAAAGCACTTCACATCTGATAAATATGCCAAAAGATCAAAAAATCCTTTCCCAAGATACACAAAAGAAAACAAATCTCTGCTGTTTGCTTTATTATCAGTTTACTGTGGATAGACCTAGCTCAGCCAAAGTAGAACCAGAGTATTTGATCTGTGTCTTACCTTAAGTCCATCCAGTTTGTCAGTGATAACTGGGGAACCTGGCAGAGCACACACAAACATTCAGTCTGCAGTGTCCCTCAGCTCTACACAGGAATTTAAGTCTTCATTGAATAAGTCAATGGGAACAAAAAAAACATGAAGCAGCCCACTCATCAGTCTGACTGTACCCAAATAATTAAATTATCTACTTGTTCAAAAGCAAACAGAAAACATGTGCTTAGTGCTAGATGTACATCTGAGCAACCTGGTCTAGCAGAAGGTGTCCCTGACCACACCAATGGGGTTGGAACAAGGTCACTCCCAACCCAAACCATTTTGGGATTCTGTGATTTTGTGCCTTAAAGGTTTTTCTCCAGTCTTACATTTCATGTTACACTTACAATGTTGCTTAAAAACCTGTACCTTAATTGCTGACTGAAATTTTGGATTTCTCTCCAAAATTCTAGTGACTCATCATTCTTGATTTAGAAATAGGAGATTAAAGTACCAACAAACAGAGCAATACACAGAAGGTTACTCAGGAACTGCATGGCAGAAAAAAGGGCTGAAGCCAAGTATTTCTATGGAGGCCCACTCTGTGGGATTACTCCCCACTTAAGGTAAACTTTTTTCTGTATGTTATCTCTGCAGACAGAGGTGTGAAGTACATTTTTATTTATTCACGTGGGAAGAGAAGTGAGCTTGTTTCTTTCTTCCCTTCCATAAAGCTGTTATTCTGCTGAAAAGCAGATTTAAGCTGTGCTCCCTGGCAAGAGTTCGAGGGTTACTTTAAACTGGGACACAAAACTCCTACTTTCTGACATCATTTCATGGTGTGTTCAGGGAAGTATTCAAGCGTGACATTGTATCATTAGGCATAATACAGCCACTGCAGGGGCTGATTACTGCAATAAGAACTCATTTTCTTTAACACTGTATGCGATAAGGAACAAATCAAAACCCAGGCCAGACACACTGTCATAAAAAGGTGGGTGATGTCAAGAATGAAAAACCCAAGGCCTGTTTCTGGTAGTCAAGGGAAGAAAATCCCCCGAACTGAGTGGGGGGTTGCTGAGCATCTCTGAAATTAAGACTTTCCTTTTCTTTGCAAGGTTTCTCATGCTGCAGAGGCACACCTGCATCTCACTCAGGGATGGACATTGTTCCAGCCTGATCCACACCCTCATCTGACTTGATACCCAGAGGCAGAAGCACAGCAGTTGGAGCAAGGCACAAGTGTCCTTTTTAAATTCTCCTTTTTAATGTGACAAGCAAAAAATCCTTCTTTGCCTTGATATGCTCATGTGCTTGAAATAGCCTTTGGGTCACCCCTGCTCATGATCAACTTCCTACAAGATCTATTGATCCTAATTACCTGCTTTGGTAAATTTAGAGGCTGCCTGTGACAAACTAACCCAGGGTGTTCACCATACCAATGCTCTGACCAGCTTTTTCCTCTCCACGGCCAGATCTTCAAAACCAATGAAACTCTGCAATGCACTGCAAAGCAGTGCCTACATACCAACGGAAAAATTTGGGTCCCAAAAAGACACCAGGTCTTCTCCAAGACACAAGAATGGCACTGCTTTTCTATCTCCAAAGGGTATCACAAGGACATATAATAAGACTCTTCAAATGGGCTCTTGTTTCTGAAACAGGCTCTTCTAGCATCATGTTAGCAAAGAACTCATGATGGATAGCTCTGTATACAGCCAATCTCCTTGGGGGCTAAAGTGAGCTGAAGATAAAGGAATTATTTTCATATTTGATCACGTAAATGTCACTGGATATATTTGCAACAACCCACTCAAATCTTCCTGTAGGTATATGGAGTCATATTTGACAATGAGCTTTCAAGATATACTCTAGTGAGGCCCTTTATGAGACCTCTCATTACAAGTAAAATAATTTACAGCTTCTTCCATTCCCTGGCATTTTATCACATGCTCCTACTCCTGCAGTCTCCCTTGATGACAGGATGGTACATGGCATACAAAATATTAATGGGAAAGACAGGGGACTGGCTTTGGTGCAAAGACAATAACGAAATTTGCTATTGAACCAGTAAAAGAGCTCCAGATATATGCATACCAGTGGTAACCAGAACTGTCCTTAAATTTATTTAAAGTCTGTCCCCACTCCTTATTTAATTTAAACAGTTCCTTTCCTTTGCCTGTGTCATTTGCCTAACTAGATTTTCATTTCTCAGTGTTGCAGCAAACTTTTGTTTATACCATCTAGTTTTTCTTAACATCTTTGTCTTGTTCAAAGCCTTTTCAAATGAATTGGATTGTAAAAAGTTATTACACTGGCAGCTGAAAGTACTGAGCAGCACAACTGCAGTGCACACAATGCATACAGTGATGTTAATTATTTATCAGTTCCCAGTATGATTACATTTTGCATGGTGATGGCACTCAGGGGCTTAATAGCTGCATAAAACATTGTGTATGTTCTCTGCTGTCCTGGAATAAATCATCCCTGAAAAATTAAGCTCTTAGAAATAAAACATACCATTCAGCCATTTACCAGGATTACAAGGAGCGATGAAAGCCCTGCAGAAGTATTTATTTTCAACAACGCCCTACCTTTGAAGAAGCAGTCCTTGCTGTGGACAATGTAGATTTTCTTCCTCTGCAGACAGGAGGCTCGATGCAGCTGACAGTGATTTTCATAGAACCTGCCATCAGATCCACAGACGGGCACGTAGCTGGGCTTGCAGGCCTGGACACAGCGGCACTCGGGCAGCCTGGTGTCCCTGCTGAGCACACACTCGCTGCCCCGGCCGCAGAACTTCTTGTCGCACGACGCCTGCGGGCCGTCCTGCCCGGAGAGCACTGCCAAGAGCACAAAACGCCACCGTGAACCACACCTGCCCCAACAGACCACACTGCTGCTGCTGCAGCACAGCCCTGACAGGAGCTACAAAGGTTTGGGAGGCAAGAAACGCTCCCCTCTGTACAGCAGCAGCTTGAAGAGCGCGCTCAGATCTGCGCTGCCGAACCTCCAGCTCTCCCTGCTCACAACACTGAGCGGGCACTCAAAGTGCTTTGTTGGAAAGTGATGGACCTTTTGTTCTTTCAGCTCTTCATGAAACTAGAGCCTAGAATAAAAACCACTGAGAGCATTTCCGAGCCCACCCTTTGACCATGAGTTACACTCACAAAGCAATTCTGAAACCCTACACTATTCCAGCCACAAAACTCAGCTAAGTGCCTTAAGTGTCAGCACTCGGCTCCTGCCCACACTTAGAGTCCAACTCTCACCCTGGGAGCCAGATGTTCCCACTCAGAAGCAGAATATCCTCCAGGCTAAAATTCACACAGGTTTCAAGGAAAGCTCAGACAAACAGCTGCTGAGAGCTTTTGAAAAAATAGCCCCCAAGAAAGACTATTACTGGAAGGAATGTTCCCGAGTATCACTGAAGGGAATGATATGGGAAAACGCTAGTCATTGTAATAGCAACCATCAGGATCTATTCCTACACTCTGAGTAATGACATATAGTGAAAAATAACTTTCTTCTACTTTTAAGAATTCACTGGATATAATATTCTGAATATTACTGTGCTGTTTGATACTATTAAAATGGTAAGGAGGCTGCCCCTGTGCTGTAAGATTTTCTGCTTATGAGGTTTCCTCATTTAAAAGCTTACAGAGAACATTACTATAATTCACACAGGACAGGGCACTTCCAAACAAGCCACTACTCAGAGCAATAATTAGCATTACACTCAATGAAGAGAGTTTCAGGAAATTAGATTATTCTATGTTAATTGGAGTTCACCAAGTTGAGCATTACAAAGGGGAATTGCAAAAGGCATAATTATATCAGGAATAAGCCTTTCCTTGTGCAAGAAACCACTGCCAGCCTTGCACAGCCTTCCAACAGCCAGAGACTCTGGCAGCCCCTGAGCCAGCAAAGCTGGGAATTGGAAGCAAATTGCTTTTCTCTACGTTTACCACATGCAGGTTTGGCTCTTGGAAAGGTTTTGGTGTGTGCCAGCTCTCCAAGGATGTTCAAGTGCAAGCATTACTCCTGATGTGCTGCAGCACCCAGTGGAACACACCCTACAGCAGATGGACTGCCACAACATCTTCTAAAGTGCACCCAGGGCTTTTCCCTTCAAAGATTTTTCCAGCCAAGCAGTTCAGCATAGCAGCATAGACCAGATCTCATCCACAGCCTCTTACCACATGTAAAAAGAGATGTGAGAAGCACCAGTACCAGCCACTTCAATCTCATTTTATCATGTTAAATTTCCTGCTAACAGCAACACAGCCCCCGCCTGGCCAGCATTTCATGCCAATACAAAATGTCCCAGTGTTGAAGCTCTATTTCACCTGCTTGTGGTCAAGGGGTTAAAAACATGTGCACAGAGACAAGCAAGAGTTTCTAACAAAACCCCATTTCTCCTGGTCCCCATTAAGCCTTTGTTTTTATCACTGTAAATCTGAAAGGGAAAAAGGTCTGTTATTGGAGGATTAACTATTTGACTCAATAACTCATTAAAATTCCTCCAACTTGGCAAGCTAAGAAATATTGACTTTTCCTGACTTGTAATAAACTAGAAGGTCAAAGCATCTCTGAGCAGTGCAAAAAGCACAGTCAATGGAAGGAGTGACTATTCTTCACTGACTATTCTTCACTTACTTTATTAATTGTTCAACAATTTTTACAAATTATCCTCAGAAATGCAAATTTTGTGACCTCAAGGAGACCTCACTAAAGGTCATATTATTTATCCATGCCTGCTGTAAATCAGAGTAGCTCAAAGCATGAGGACTTGAGGAATCTCTGGTTCAGCATCCTCTTCCTCTCAGTGGCAGGACCTGCATCAGTACAGGCACCTGCCTTTTCCACCACAATGTGCCTCAAAAGACATGTTTTAGAGACTTTTGTTGATATTAAAGTTATTTAAAAACCAAGATTCAGGATCTATTATTGTCTATATAAATGTAATTCAGGTACAACTACAGCAAAGACCTTCGTGGGCTGCCTTGATCACTAAAAATTGATCTCTCAGAGCTTGCACCAGCCAAGGACTGTGATATGCATCCTGCTGAAGGTTATTGCTGCCTTCTCATTCAAGGTACTGCTCTGATTTAATGCACCAGGTCACATCTGAGCAGGTGACAGCTGCACCCTATCCTGACAGCAGCAAAAAGCCTCTTACGAGCCTCAAGTATTTTTGGTATTTTGATTTGTAATATATAATTTGCATAACTGATGACAAACATTTTTATTAGAATGGGATTTTTAAGTTTTTAATGATACATCAAAGATTTGTTAAAGAACCAGCTCACAAAAAAAATAAAAATAGTTAATCTTTCCTCTGTCTACCCAGTTACTATGGAAAAACCCCAGAAACCCTGGCTATACTTATGCCTTATTAATTTTGTTCAGGGTTTAATTTACTCTGTGTTCCCAGGTGGACAACTCCTGGTTAAACAGCTTAGTTTGGTAAGGGGATAAGAAAGATACCCAGCAAAGTGCCAGAAAGGAAATATTCAAGTATTTGGGAATCCTGATGTGCTTCTCCAGGTCTAAGTCCTCTGAAATCCGTGTGTCTGCAAGCAGAGTGCTAACATCAGTTATCTTCGCCAGAACCTCGTCATGTTGACAGCAGCTCTTTGATTCAATTACTATTTGCATAATCCTTTGAAGAACTAAAGCTCCCCACAAGCTCACTCAGCTGTACCAACAGACCCTGTGCCCAACAAGGACAGCAGCAGGGTGTCAAACAGAACACAGCAGGGTAAACTGAGAGGAAAGGAAGTGTTTGACTGTACAAGCACTGTTATCTTTATCCAAGTAACCAATTCATCTGGAGCAGCACCATGAACCATGGACTTGCCATGATTGCATCAAGGTGGACCCCACAGGCAGGAGACTGGTGTGCAGCTCACAGGCATGAAACATGCCTTCCACCACTTCTTTGGGAACTGCTAAAAGTGACTGAATTCCTCACTCTTACAAGGATTATTTAAAACAGAAATGGGAAAGGTGATCAAGTGAAACCACCAACTAACTGCACAAAGTATTTATGAGCCCCACTGTACTGCATGGAAAAGGCTCAATTTCTTCAATTTATTAGTTGCAAAGAAAGTAATTTACATAGGTTAGAAGTTTATCATCTTGCAAAACAAGCCACTCTTCAACACTCATTGACTATGCTCAACATGGCTGGAGTCTGAGGTGTCACCTTGTATTAAGGCCAGCAGGATGGACTGAGGAAGCCCAGTCTCAAACACCCATGAACACACTTGACTTCTCAAATTAGTTTCTGATTGCCCCTGAGAAATTTGGAATTCCAGTGGAAAACTGACAAGAGCTTGGTGCAGGCAGAAAATAACTGAGTTCAGGAATTTCCTAAGGCTGGTTAACAGGCTGCCTGTATCTCAATGCAAGACTTTAATGAGGAAATTAAAAGGTTCCTGCCACGTTGGAGAACGCATATCCTCTAACTGCACATTAATGCTTTAAGACAGGGACCTCATCTACCTTTTGCACACCACTAAATGTGTTACAGATCAGACTAAGGCATGTGTGCTTTTGTTTCTTCGCTCCCAAATACAATCCTATTTCTTCCTCAAAACTCCCAAAGGAAGCTTGGGTTCAGCACAAGCACTGGTTTCACTTAGGACCAACCAGACAAACCCACTGCAGAAAGCAAACCCCAAAACCAAACAGCTCTATCATATCACTGCTCATAAAAAGTGCCTTATACACAGCAGAAATGTCAATTATTACATTCATATGTAAAAAGCAAGTTTGCCCTCAAGTAGCAGTGAGCTCCAGCAGGTAGCTGGGTTTAGTGGTGAAGGAAGAAGTTTAGACATTACATCAGAGCTAGGGCTAAAACTAGAAACTTTAATTATATATGACTGAAACTGATGGTCTGCTATAGGTACAAACTATTTTCTTTCAAGATCCATGAGACAACTCCGTGTGTTTGTGCACATCTTGGAGCAGGATGGAGAGGGACACATCAGCTTTGGAAGAGCAGGACAGAAAATCAATCATTTTCACCGGTTTAGATGCTCTACATGAAATAAAAGGCAGGATAATATGGAGAGCCTTCTCAGAACAAAATATAGCAAGACTTCCCAGATAGTCATGTTATTTCAGGAAGATTCACAGAGTTTAAAAAACAAAACTGACTCCAAAAGGAACAGAAAATACACTCTGGAAAGGAGGGTTGTGACGAATAGTTACACCAAGGACACTAGAATGAAGGGAACTGCTGGATCTGTGTCTGCAATTTAATACCAAATGAAAACAAATTGTAATTGCTCAATAGAAGCTCGATAACAGCAGTTATCCTGCAAACACCAAGGAAGCACTCAGAACTACAGAAAAATTTTCTGTATCAATTTTTACATCTGAAAATGGGAGTGAATGTTACTTTCTGTATCTGCCAGAACTTTGAAAACCATTGGAGGTCATAGCATGAAAAGGCATTTGCAAATCAGAAGTAACTATGCTATTCTTAGTGAGATTAGCCTAATTTTGCCCCATTTCAAATCCATCTAACCACTATGAGATCAAAAGCTTAATCAAATACTATTTTTGAATGGTATTGTGGTCTGTGAGGATCCTAACAGGAAAAAAAGAGACAAAAGACACATAGAGATGAAAAGATCCAAGCTATGTAAAGCATATGCAGCGATTACTGAGGAAGAAACACCAACACAGGTATGAGACCATATATATTTAGATCCTTGCCATTAAACTTTACTATGCACAATTTTCCTGATTGTTCTCTTCTCAAAAGAGCTGATAAAGAGGCAATTAATAAAATTTCTCTTTATTAAATGTTTGTCTAAATTTATCTTTGATAGGTACTGCACACCGAAGGCAATTTTATTACATTACTCCTGTGCAGCAAGCATAGAAACAAAGGTAAATTTGTGCAGTTCTCATTGGCATCACATCTCTCCCTGCACTTGTGAGCTGCTTAGCACATCCCCACAACCAGCTGGACAAGAGACAGCACAATGTTAGCAGAAGATTAATATATTTCCTGCACTGTTCAGAAAGATTGAATGTTTGGGGCCAGGCTGGACACCGTTTGGAGCAACCTGGACTACTGGAAGGTATACCTGGCCATGGCACAGGAGTTGGAAAAAGATGAGCTTTTAAGTCCCTTCCAACCCAGACCATTTCATGACTCTGTGATTTAATTCAGTGTTTCCTTGGGCACCCATATTTCCAGTGCTGTGAGAGACCCAGTGAAGCAGAGTAGCAACATCCATATGCACATGTGCACACTCATGTATTTTACTTGATCGTTGTTTTCATTTTCTCAGTATTCCACAGCCAAAAAAAAAAAGCTGAAAATGTCAGTCTCAGAAGTGGAGGGAATAGATCACATTAATACTTTGGTTCCCTTGGCAAAACTCCGCATCAGAAGAATAGATTCTTCTGAAGGAAGGCAATGAAATTCCTATGGGGAATTTCCTGTGAGTCCCTGCTCAAAATCAGTCTTGCTGCCTTTAATCTTGCTCATGAATCTTGTGTCTGTCCTGTTTCTTCACTCCTACTCCCAGGACAAGCTTGATTCCCCTTCCTCGTTTACAGAGGGATTTTATCCTTTGTGTCACGTATCTTTCTGCTATCCCTTCAGTGAAATTCTTGTGGCAGAGACTGAGGAGAAGTTACAATCCAATAATAAAATAACCATAGATGACTTGCCTGTTTTCATGCCGACTTCTCCAACTACATTACCAGTGGAGCTCCAGGAGGGAAGCTGAACAGCCTGGATCTTTCCCAGCTGTTAACCTTTAAATCTGTCCATGGATGTTGCCTTTGGCTTGCTCCTGCTCCCCTCTCCCCCTGGACACACAATCCAAGGCTTTTCCTACACAAGATGCTCACACCTCCCCTGGTTCCCCCACCATCACCATGAACCCAGAGACCTTTGCACTGCAGCCCCCAAAGCTCCTTGGAACCAGGCAGAAATCTCTAATTTCCACCTATTTTTCAACATCTAATTCTAAAACTTTCACAATTTTACCCTCATTTGGATCCCTTCCACTTGGAGGAGGGTGAAATCAATAACCCAAGTGTACTGGGACATGTTGCAGTGGCATGCAGCATGTCCCAGTACCCTTGGTTTATCAATTTCAGGGATCATGCTTGGCCATCACTTACAACACCTATGTAAAAATATCTTGCAGTACTACCAATGGCTCAAAACCAAAAGACACCCTTTTCCCATCTCAGGAGCCTTTTTCAGTCTCACAGAATCTCTTATTTTTCTATTTTTTGACTCATTACTTCGCAATATGACCATTTATCAGAAAATAAATCAATTTGTTTACTGTATGCCTATTTTCCCCTTCTATATGCACAAATGCAATGTTATTTCAGATTGGACAGACTTTTCCAGTTTCCTATTTATTCTCTCGTTCAGACATCAGTTTATAAAGCTCATTGAGGCCAAAGAACAGAAGCAGAAAGACATTTCATCATTGTGGCAACAACAACAACAAAAGAACATTATTCTGATTATTTATTTTTAACTGGAAGAGGAATAGATAAGCTTTTATAATTAATACCCATTCAGTTTCCTTATTACATTACTCTTGAATTCAGCTCTATGTAAATTTAAAAATCATCTGACTTGCACCAAACTGTTTAAATGCTGCTGCAGAAGGTTTCATCATGACAGTTAAAAATCCTGCATTAGTGTCATCACAGGGTCAGCACTTCCAGAATCATTTCCTTTTCTTTTCTTTAAGAGGTGCATGTCACACACTTCAACCTTACAAATGAAGTCATGTTCTTGATGAACATCTTTAAATCTTTGTTTAAACACAACCCAAAGATGTATAAGAGGTAGAAACAACGGATTAGAAAACGATGGAGGTCAGCAGAGGGTACAAGCTAAATATACAGTAATTAAATTACAGGATTACAGAATGGTTTGTGTTGGAACAGACCTTAAAGCTCATCTCATTCTAACCTCCTGCCATGGCCAGGGACACCTTCCACTTCCACAAGCCCCATCCAAGCTGGCCTTGAACACTTACAAGGGTGGGGCAGATACAGCTTCGCTGGGCAACCTTTGCCACGGCCTCAGCAGACTCACAGGGAAGAATTTTTTTCCTAATATCTAATCTAAATCTGCCCTCCTTGCTTGGTCCTGTCACTGGAGATAAGGAAGACCACGCATGCTATAAAGGGGGAAAAAAATCTTTAGGATGCCAATGTCAAAGAACAACTCAGTTTGATCTATTGAGAAAATGAATCTATAGAGTCTTTTAGTGTCCCTTCCTTCTCCTGCCCCTTCGTCCATAGCAGATTAATTGACAAGGGTAAAAGCTTCCAGATGGAATCTATCAATATCTATGTACAACTTGCACCACTTCTGTCATTTACTACTACACATAAAGGAAGGCAGACAGCTCTGGGTGAAAATTAGGGACTGGATTCATTTTGGGAGTCTACTTCTGAGAACCGTTGTTTTTCTGTAAAACTTGACATTTGCTGGAAATAAAAGCGGAAAAAATACTAAAGCTATTAAGTTGTAATGGGATTTGTGTTAGTGCAGGTATTTTGTGTTTGGGTGGTTTTTTCTCCTGGGTAAAGCCAAACTTGTCTTCGGCTCATGGACACTTTTCTTGATCGAGGAGCAGCCCCAGCAACAGGATTAGTGCCCCTCCTCCACCACACCTAAATCAGCATAAGCCTCCAGCTTGAAACTGTTGCACAGAAACAGGCTGCACAGTGTCTTTTCACATTTTTCCCCCCATTTATGTTTTCCCCAACTAGATGCCTTAGAGCCTCACAGATTATGAATGCAGGAGTGTTACCACACAGCACGAGGCAGGAGCCAAACAGGTCCATTATGGGGAGAATTACAATCACACAGATACTGAAGAAATATGTGTTGTATCTGCACTGAAATACAGAAGAAAGGATATCTCATAAAATATTTTTCCTAGAAAGGAATCATAGAATGGTTTGGGTTGAAAGGGACCTTAAAGATCATCTTTTTTCAACCCCACCACTCTGGGCATGGACACCTTCCAGCAGACCAGGCTGCTCCAAGCCCCATCCAGCCTGGCTTTGAACACTTCCAGGGATGTGCAAGGCAGAGATGTGAGGCACAGTGCTGGCAGCATGTGCAGGACTGCATCCCACCTTGGGACTGCCTTTAAAAATTAGTAAGAACAGGATGTGTCTTCAAAACGTTCTCTACATACATTATGTAGTGCTCATCTGTTAAGGTTCATAAAAACTCAGGAACAAAGCACGTTTAAATGTTAGCAAATCCAAACAAACCAAACATCTTCCAATGGGACAGCCATGAAGACAAATGTACACACTGCACTGAGACTGCAGATAACCCTGAAATTAACCCACTTCTGCTCAATGGTGGCATCTGCTCAGCACCTTAAAGGTTGTACTCAGATCACTGCTCAAGCCAAGCCATGGAGCAGAAGCTGCACTCAGGAGTGTGCACAGCCAGGCAGAGCCAGTTGCTTTTAATTGCAATGTTACCAACATACACAAAAAAATACAAACATCCTCCCCAAATTCCTGACTCCAGGTGACCCCAGTAGCTCCCCCTGCTCCAGCACAGGAGACTGCAGCTCCCCAAGCTTTAATTCAGTGCTGGTCAGAGAGAGTGAACAGGAAATGCTCCAGGAGCTTGAAACCAGACGGAAACATCTCCACAGCCCGACACCAATCAATAACAATTTGCAATCCCCTTTCCCATTCTCTGTTATCCTTAATGAACTCCTGTTCCAAGAATAAGAAATAAGGAGAAACACTATTTTTAAAGCAAGTGGATGCAGGTCTTCAGCACCTAGTGCTAATTTTGTAATTCTCCACTTGCTTATTTTCTATTTGTTGTCTAAGCCAGAACACCTGTTATTTTGTGGACACACCATTTTGTTTAACTCCACCTGAAGCCAACGTTAACACATGGAAACTTTAATCTTACATAGGACAAAGCCCTTGAGTCTGTCAGCAAGTGCCTGTCAGACCTAACAGCCATTGTTAATACCCAGACTTTTAAGGCTCTGTCCCCAGGGCAAACCCATTTCTCACCCCCTCCCTGAGGATTTCACTTTTTCATCAATAATGGAAATTACTCTGACTACGATTAAAGATTTATCTCCTCTGAATATGACATTTCAAGATCTCTTCCTACTCCTGAGGTAACTAACCCCAGTATTTTCCCTGTGCTCTTCTGCAAAGGAAGACAGCAGAATTAATGTCATTTCTCCTGCATTACAAACCTTTTACTCTCTCTGTATTTGCTCTGTGCTGAAGGAAGCATTTTAAAGTGCATTTACCTGACGCAAGAGTTATTGGCTACTGAAACTACTGAAAGGATAACACAGTAAGATGAAAAAAAACTCCTAAAAAGCTATTTTGAAAGTGAAAAGCCTTTAAACTTCATATAATGTTAAAACTAGCTATGAAGGTATCAGTGCAGAAAAGGAGTATTAGCACCAAAATGCTAAGATTAGCTGCTTTTCCTTTTTATTCTGAGGAGTGGAACATATCACTGGTTTCTCAGGTTGGGACTCACAATCTGAAAAGAAAAATTCAGAAGAGATAAAAAATAGACAAAAATCCGTAACTAATTGTTTCTGCAATGGCTGTATTTTTGTTTCAGATAGTTTAGATTTAATCTGAATTTTCCTCATTTGTAAGGCTGGGCATCTGGTTTGAGAAACTGCCCAGGAGGGCAGAGCCCCTTCCCCTCACCCCCACAATGAGCTTTTTCCCTTCCACGGCATCAGTGCTGGTCCACAGCCACGCAAAGGGTCCATCCAGGATTTATCCTGCTGCCAAACAAAGACAGCAGCCTGATTCAGGGCGTGGGAGCCCTCCTCAGTCACCCACACCAGGAAAGCGTGGGGAGAGCTAGACCTGAAAGGGTGGACATAAAATAGGAGCACGTGTATTCAGTCCCTTCCCTTTGAAAGTGCTCTGTACACGGAATAAAAACAAGCAACAATGGATAAAATCAACTGAACACTGTTTCCCTTCGAAGGCACCAAATACAAAGGCACCAAATGAAAACAAGAGGGTCACATTTAATAGCAGAAGAGGAAAAGCTTGAGATAAAAAGCTGCAATAAGCAGCAATCATCATTCATCAACATCAGAGTATATTGGGCAAAGGCAGCATTATGGGGCTTTTTATTCTTTTAAGAAAGGGGACTGAACAAAAGGCATTTTGGAGCAGGGCATGTTGTGGGGCTGGTGCACATGGAAATGGCACAACTACACCAAGGGAGGAGTACAAGGTGAGCAGAGACACCTGGGAGCTCAAAGCAGTGGTTACATCTGAACACAGGCGAGATGAATGCCATGAAAGCCCCAGAAAACCAGTGGCACCAGTTTAAAGCAGGGATATGAGATGCCCAGCACGAGCCAAGAACAGGTAGGCACCATATTTTGGATAGGAGACTGGAATTGGGCTTTTCTACCACCTTATATTTCAAGCTCTTTCCCTGATGCCTTAGAAAAATGAAGTAAATCTCATTGTAGGAAGGGGTGACAATTCAAGAAACTCCCTGGTCTGTCACCCCAGTCTCTGTCATTGCCACTTGTCCCTTTGGATCAGCACACAGAGCTCTCAGGCAGCTTGGAGGGAACAAGGGAATGATGAAACACATCAAAAGAAAGGAAAGAGGCAGCGTTACCATCAGTCTTTTTGGATGACTGACGAGAAAGGAAAAAAGCAGTGAGAGTCACTGTATTTGACTCTACAGGAGTAAAGACAATAAATAAATAAATAAATAAATACAAGTAGTAAATAGGAACAACCTGTCCCAAGGACGGAAGTCTTTTCCATAAGCACAGAGAGCTCAAGTGATGAATTATCAGCAGAGAGGCAGCTGGTACTGCCCTTTGACAAGGCACTCTGCAGACTCAATCCAGGACCCACCAATGCCTCCCCACCAGCCTGGCATTCTGGAATATTCTGTAGCTCAGCACAGCAACACAGGAGCCTAAAGCTTGCAAAGGAAATACACGAGCAGCATGACAGGGATGACTGGAAATGTCTGTGAGAAAAAAGTTCACTTCCAGAAACATTTGCTTTAGAGACAAAAATTGTGTTTGATCCCCCCCAGCCTGGCTCTTCCCATCACACCATGACTTGGAAAGGGCTGACAGTCCCCACCCCTGGCTGGGCAGCACATCCCTGTGTGTGGCTCCATTGGATCCACTGCAGCACAAAATTGTGTCGACCCATTCATAACAGAACATCACATCCAGCAGCCAAAATCCAGCTGGCATTTTGTGCAGTAAACAGGATTACTGGCAGCAATGAAAAGTGAAGTCCTCTGCTGAACAACACACTGGGGATGGCAGCTGCTTTCCAGTCTTGGACTGCAAATACCACCTTGCCAGAGCTTTCTGTACTAATGGGGCCTGTTTTCTCTACAGGAAAGGAAAAGGCAGGAGAGAATTCCGGTTTTATGCTTCCCAGTCTCCTGTTGATGTGCATGTGTTCAACTGCTCCTGTTCCCATTAACACCAGCATGGGAGATTCAAACAACTTCAGAGCTGCTACAGCTGGGCTTGTCCACGAGACAGAGCTCATGTTTAAAAAAAAAAAAGGCAAGAAAGGTATTATTTGAAAATTTTCTGCACTAAATAATGTAGCACAGCTTTGACGTTAAAACCTGCATTTCTAAATGGAAATACTTGTCTCTACCTAAAGGACAAACCAGAGCTGCCCAGTATTCACGTTCATAATCCTCACTGACACCAATGGGAGCTGTATTTGCAGAGCAGGTCCCCACAGGGATCCTGGAGGGTGATTTCCTGACTCCAACACAACCTGCAGGCAATAAATGGTTGCCTCCAGGTTACTCAGGTGGAAGAACATGCAGAGTGCCCATTTCAGAGGAAAAAAGGTCTGAGACTGTCAACAAATAAAAAAACCCCTCGGGTCTCACAGTGAAATGGAGTGAATGACCAGCTGGCAAGGAGGGGAGAGGGGAAGAACAAAGAAAATGAGAAACGGGCAAATTGCTCTCAGTGTGACGGCAGGAATGATCCTGAACTGCAATCAAGTTTCCCAAAGTTCACACTTGAAGTCCTATTTGCCTCAACAATATCCACTTCAGTGGCTAAAACACATAAAACAATTAAAAAATTACAGCATCCCTTTCCATGCAAATGTCCCTCCATTAGAAAGAGGGCTCTGATTCTCAGGAATAGAGTTTAGGGGTGAGAAGAATGACCATTTTTCTTGGATTTTTTTAATGTGAAAACCCAATGCATATCCCTGATCAGTAAGAAAAGGCACAACCTGGGACAGGGGCTCAGTGTCCCCAGGCTGACACAGCAGCTTTGTGGCCTTCAATTCCCTTTTAAGACCAGAGCTACTGGGCTCCAAAAGCTGTCCAAAATTTCCTCCCACTGGATTTGTTACACACATTTGTACTGGCAATTCCAATTGATTTTATACTGAAATATTGCTGTGGGATTAGATACCATTGTGTGAGGTGCAGATGTATTTAACATGATCAGTAGCAAATACATAGTTATTAAAAAGAGGGGTGGGAATATGAAAGAATCATATTCAATACTCCTAAAGCAAATATTGCATTTTGAAAGGAAAACCAAGGATCTCATTTCTTCCCTTCTTGGGCATCTCTCCCAGCACAACTATTCCACATGTGCAAAAAAAAAAAGAAAGCCTGAAAGTCTTGGAAGGCATAAATCGGGATACAGAAAAAAAAGCTGCCTACACTGAGCTTTGTACCAGAGGGTCCAAAGGGAGTCCACAGCAGGGACATGGCAGAATGCATTAAATCTCAATTAGATCATAGCACACAACAAAGCCAGAACATTCTCATCGTATTTGCTCATCCAAGGATTAAGGGATTTTCTTCAGAGAGGTCTGTGCTTGCAAAGTGTCTTGGGAACCACGCAGCTCTTGGCAGGGAAGAACAGGCACCTCTCTCTCCTGTCTTAAAGAACTGCACCCATTAAATGGCCACATAACAGAATTGTACACGTATGTGTGCCAGTGAGAGACTGCAGCTGTGAAGAGACACGGTTCAATACTTTGGAAGTGCTTCCATAGTGCTTTTGGTAAATATATCTTACTGGTGACTGTCTGCATATGCCAAAATGTCAAAAATGAAAGTGCAGGTAGAAAAATAAGAAGACAGAAGAATAAAGAAAATATGAAAGGAAATACAACTTTGATGGCATACCTTAGCTTTTAAACACTACTCTAATAAGGTAATGTTCTAGCCACTTTTAAAGCAATGATTTAGGCAATATTATGAAGTCATTATTTGTAAAAATATTTACAAATTTGTAAAAGTCATAATTATGACTCCTTACTATTAATAGGACCTCATAATTATGCCTGTAAACAGTATTACAGTATTATAAATGTAATATTGGCCAGCCAAATGCTCTCAGAAGCCTGATGTGCAGCAATGGGCAGCAGAGCTAGGAGCCGTGTCCAGCCCCACCGGTTCCTGCTGGCTGGTCCTGCTGCATGAGCTTCTATAGCAGCACCCTGCTCTGCAGAAGGATCTGTAGGAGGATCCACTTGGCCACATAAAAGAATTTTACATCGCATCCCCATCTCCCCTGAGCCAAACTAAGATTTGCTTCCGTATGGTGTCACAAGTCTAAAGACGTTTTCTGTGAAATCACAGAATCAGAGAAACATTTTGGTTGGAAAAGCCCACAAGGCCATCAAGTCTGACTGTTCCCCCAGCACTGCCAAGTCCACTACTACACCATGTCTTCAAGTGCCACATCTACATGTCTTTTAAATCCCTCCAGGGATGGTGACTGCACCACTGCCCTGGGCAGCCTGTTCCCTGACAGTGCTGTGGGTTTTCCTGTAGAACAGTTGCCACAACACGTGGCTACACTAATTTCATCCACTCAGCCATTTCCACAGCTCTGAGCTCTGCTGACTCCACTCCAAGCAAGACTCATGTCTAACATCTTCTAGCACTGGCCATTTCAAGCGCTACCAGCAAGGACAGGCTTCACCCAATGCAAACAGTTTGCACTTTCCTTCTAAAGATCAGTTAATGAAGTGCAACACTTCAGAGCTGTTTGATTAAAGTGCTAATGCTTGTAAAATCAATATGCCAGGGAGTGAAGCTTTTTTCATATTTAAGCAAGAAAAAAAAAAGTCTTAAATTTTATGTTGAATCCAGATGCAGCAACAGGAGTGCAGATACACTATAGCTGCCTCATATAATTTACAAACACCTGCTGTTAGTACACCTTAAAATACACATTATTCAATAAATGCTGCAGAAATTATCTTAAAAGCAGCAGTGCCTTGACTTGCTTCTACAAAAGTACTACGATATCCACGCACAGCACTGACACTTTTTAAAAGGTTTTCCTTGCTGAGGAGCAGTACCAATAGTCAAAATTGCAGCAAGGCCAGCAGCTTGGCAGGTCCCCATCACCTTTGGAGTCTGCTGCTTTAATTTGCTCCAGGCAAACCCATTCCCTACCCACACAAGAGTATTCAGTCAACTAAGTGAACAGCTTGATGAATGCACTCCACCACCACACATTTGGGCCGGAAAACTTCAAAGCATGGCAATCATAATATTTTCATTACAGACAGGAGCTATTGTTCCTCCCCACAATGAAGCCTGGAAGACAGGCTCTAATCCCCACGACGGAGGGCTCTCTTGAAAGGGAACATCACACTGCCTTTCAAAAACCCATCAGGGACGCAGAGTTCACAGCTATGAAACCTTCCAGCCTCGGAGGGTCAAACCTGGCATCAAAGCACCCACCCTGCCCCAAAATAGCTCCAAGTTTCAGATTTTGTAACTCCCTAAAAGGCAAGGGTACAAGCTATACGGTCATAGCCCAAATTATGTTACACATCCCCTGACTGCACACACTGAGATTATGACTGCTCAGCACACACACAGTCACAAGGGAACAGTAAAAGCAAATTCTGGCCCTGTCTATCATCCATAATTCAACAGAAATCAGGGTTAAAAAAAGTGCATGAGCAATTGACACAATTTATATGCTAAAAGTGGGAGAGTTGGCAGTCTCTTGCATCGTAAAGTTTAAACAATGGTAGTTTAACATCAGATGTACCCACAGCTGTATTGCCATTAGCTCCATTACGCCACGGAGCAACCGCTTCCTGAGCTGGGCACCCCCACCTTGTCCCACCAACAGCTTGCTTCACACAAGATTTCACCAGGAATGGTCAGTCAAGCACAAACCACTCAGTACTAACAGCAGGAAAAAGGAAAAAAAAACATAAATAACAAAACCAACACACCTTGAAAGGTTTAGTGATACAGTTGCGTCTTGGTTTGAAAGACAGGTGTCTGCTAGGGAAGGCAGGAGCCTCCCTTAGAATGGAGAATGTAAACCCCCCTCCTCTGGATTATCATTTTGAAATTAAGGGGCTCTCAGGCAAAGATATGAGGGGTAGGCATAACAGGTCTTTACTAGTATGTATAACAAGGCAAACAAACAACAGTAACTATGGCATTAACAACAAACAGAAAGCAGGAACCTCGTGAGGGCCTTCTTGGCTGGGACGGGAAGGGATGGAGGAGGCTTTGCTTCCCAAACCCCGGGGCAGTCCGATCCCCTGCCCCGGCAGGACTCTGAGAGCACCCAGCTGGAAGGGCAGGGATGAGCAGAGATCCCGGGCTGGTGGAGGAGATGTACCAGAAGCTCCAGGGTGGTGGCTGGGGCTGCGGGAGGTCCTGGCAGGGCAGGGGCTGCGGGGTTCAGCACAGCAGAGACCCAGAGCGGTGCCACGGCCCCGCTCCAGCAGGGCAGGAGAGGGCGAGCTCAGGGTTCCTGGGCACACAGACAGATGGGGGTAGGTCCCTGGCACTGGACTCCAGCAGTGACAGTGAATTCACCCCACAGTCAGCAACAGCTGGGCCCTGCTCCTTCTGAAGCCGAGAGCGAGGGAGCGCAGCTGCCCCGGCCCCGTCCTTTAGCTGTCCCCAAAACTCTCGGTATCTTCCCCCTCCGAGAGAACCCCCCAGAGACAAAGGGAGTGTAGCCAGGTGCTGCACTCCTCTCCCCACCTTACCACTTCTTTTGTTTAAGAACCCAGTAAGTTTCCTAGCAACTTATGGGAAAAAATTCTGTAAGTAAAAAAA
>WAAE01015860.1:666455-716822 GCA_013400495.1 Nicator chloris | reverse complement strand
GCCGAGAGCGAGGGAGCGCAGCTGCCCCGGCCCCGTCCTTTAGCTGCCCCCAAAACTCTCGGTATCTTCCCCCTCCGAGAGAACCCCCCAGAGACAAAGGGAGTGTAGCCAGGTGCTGCACTCCTCTCCCCAACTTACCACTTCTTTTGTTTAAGAACCCAGTAAGTTTCCTAGCAACTTATGGGAAAAAATTCTGTAAGTAAAAAAAAAAAAAGAAACCCAACCACCAACAGGTTGGTATTGAAAGGTACCTTTAAAATGAAAGGACAAAAGAAAGGAAAAAAGTATTGAGCAATGGCATCAAGTTTTGGAGATGCTGTTGCCAATTTTGATAAATATCATGACATTTACCATTTCAGGATATGGTTTCTTCTTGTATAATAAAAAAAAATTATTCTTACCCAAGGGATTATCAAATTAATTCAGTGTGTGTGCATGCTGAGGAGTATTAATTGATCATTCAATCTAAACCAGTCGATATTTCTTATGGAAACAAAAGAAAGCTGGGACAATGACTGTTTTGTCCCACTATTCTCAGGTTCACCCATAGCATACTGTTCTCAGTGGAAAACCTAAACTCATAGAAATTAGAGATCCCATGAGGCAGACATTGGGAATGAGGCTGCCAAAAGTCCCACTTGAAAATTAGCTTTCTTAACCAATCCATTCTCTGCCTCATCAGTCCCTCTGCAATTAGTCATAGGATGACTCTGAAGTGGCATAACAATATACTATCCACAAATGTATAACTGAACTGAGGGAATGCACAACCTAGAAAGCCAAAGCCAAGCCTACAGTCTGGCCACAGTTCCTGTTATTCAGAAAAACTATTCTCAACAGTGGAATTTTGCAGAAATTAAACAAGAACTTGAAGACAAGAATCCCTAAAATAAAAAGAAGTTAATGAAAAATCACCTGGTTTCACAGCACCCTGAACTTATCAGGACACTATCACCACTCTAAGTACCACTTTTCTGCAGTTAGTGCTGTAATATCAGATTTTCAGGGGTATTTCTTTGTTTCCTTCCTGTTGTGCTTATTGACAAGTCTGACTAAGCTGTGCCAAAAACAAAACAAAAGCATCAGCACAGAGCATGAATCTTTGGTCCAAAAGTCCTTTTTTACATCCCACGCACAGATTCAGCACATCCATGTCCATGGCACAAGAGACACGTCCCAACTTAATAACTTAATCTTGAAACAACCAGGTAAGCAGAAAGCAGCAAGGAAAGCTGCTTCCCCCCCACCTCCCCCCAATTCACTGACAACATCAGCAACAAAGTGCAGCAGGTATGGTGGCAAGAGGTAACAGCTGCTCCCTTCTCTCTCTCAGAGCAGAATATGGAAGTTTGGCAGAGAGCTGAAGCCTCATGTAAGAAAAACCCAAAAGACTCAATCGCTCCTTTTTACCTTCAGCAGCACCAGCACTTCCTAATTTCACTGCTTCCCAGGAGATGATTCTCCATCCCCAGGTGTGCTGAGCATGCTCCATATTATCTCAAGGAACAAAAACCCCTGAGTTATGGGGGCTCTTTTACGTTTTTTTTTTCCTCTTCTGGGTCATTATATTCTTATCTGAGCTTGCAGAGCACATCATCCAGACAAACTGCTGTCTTTCTCCCTGAGTTGAACCCAGGAGCACACTTGCATGAGGAAGATAAAAGGTGCCCAAGATTTGAAATATGGCAGTGAGCATTCCTTTAATGCAGCCACAGGAACTGCCAGCAAAAAGCGCTTCACAGGGGATTTACAACATGGATTTTTCTGCTACATGAGGTGGGGAGAAAAATCTGCAAAGAAGGCAGATCATAATTTAAGTTTATTTATGATTTATTCCAGTAGCTGGAGAAGAATTTAAACAGGCATTTCCAGTGCTTCTTGGAACACCTGCACCACCACACACCCATGAAGCTCAGTAAAAGCCCTGAGACTTTTACCCCTGACTAACAAAACACAGTGTATGCTGGCACCTTATACCGACAGTGTTAAAATCCATGACACATATGGAACTAGCAAAAAAAATCCAAGGAAATTAGTAAGATGAGTGACTTGATAAAATCTTTCTCTCTGAGCTAGACAGCCTAAGGCTGAGTCATGAAACTACAGGGGAAAAAATCCCGTATTCCAAGTCGTACACCCAAACAGAGGACTTCTGCCTCCTTTAGGCACCAAAGGGTATCTCTGCACAACAGCTTTAAAACATTCCTTAACTTGTTCTCCATTGAATGATCCCATCAGCTTTTCCCAGGTCCTCTCACAGCCACGTGGGACAGCAAAGCAATGGATGTCTCATTACCAACAACAGCTGATAGTGCTCAATGATCCCGTGGGCTCTTCAAGGGCTATGGATGGTACAGCCATTCAAAATCATGCTCAAGAGAGAACAAGGCCCCCATGCTACAGAAGCACTTCTCACTGACCTGGGGGGAAAGCAGTCCTTCATTACAATTACAAATCAGAATTACTCCACAAAGTAGTTTGATCCCACTTGGATGTGCCCCCAGCAAGCTGGAGCCAGGCTCTGCCTCACCTGGCTGAGGAGCACAAGGGAGCACAGCCCAGGACACACAGCTGCTCCTCCAGCAGCTGGGAGCTTCCAGCACCAGGCTCTCATTTTGGGTTGGTATTTGAGGGGGAGCAAGACTGATCCTTTCCCACTCACACAACCCATTTTCGGTCTTTTGCCATCATAAGGAGCCTGGCATTGTCTGTCCCATGGAGCATGAAACAAATGCACACTTGACCTTCTCATGCCACACATTTTGAGTGAGCACCAGCCCTTGCAGGGGATCCAGGAGCTCCATTCACACTGCACTGACAAAGTCCTGCCGGGTCATGCCAGACATCAGACCATGCCAATTGTCTCACCAGTGCCACCTCCAGAGCTTGCTCACCTGGCACAGCCATCTCTGTCTGGTCCATTGCCTCCTGCTCACGACTCCCAATCCCCTCCCATACTGTCTCAATATGAGCACAGAGAGGCACACCAAGGCAGCAGCTGGAGGGAACAGAGATTGACCAGCACTGAAGGCTCCCCACCCCAGCTCCCAGCAGCACCACCAAGTGTGATGCATCAGGAGGACTCAACCTTCCTTCACCTGTTCCCACCCACACCTGAGCCCCATCACATTCAACTGTCTGATCTAGATCCCCAGGAGTCAGGGTGTAGGCAAGGTTACATGGCAAAAAGGGTTTTTTCACTTCAAATGAAGCACAAAAAAATTAAAACTTTGGAAAAATTTACACTTTTTATTTTTTAAAAATTGTATTTTAAAAATTGGAGCTTTTAAATCCACTACATTTTAGGGACAAAGCAATTGTACTTATGAAACCCTTCCTACTAACATGGCTTGTCTGAGAACCACCTTATGACGGCTTTTCCTTCCTGATTCTTGCAGTGCTTTTCCCATTTAGAGCACGTGGAGATCACAGCCCTTCCACAAGGCCTCAGCACAACCCCCTGCCCAGCAGAGCTCAGTGTTCAGGTGCTGGCAGAAAGCAGCACAGTAGCACCAGCAGTGCCTTCAAAAAGAGTGTAGAATTCTGGGTATTTATATAAGACTGCATTTAATACCCGTGCTCACCTTCACCTGCATTTTGCCCCACAAACAAAGCAGAATTTGCAATTTGTAAACTGCCGAATTTAAGGACAGTGGAGTTAAAGCATGAATGTGGATAGCAGATGCTGCATTTAACACCTACCACAATGAATTATAGACTATCCTGAGCTGGAAGGGACCCATAAGGACCACTGAGACCCAAGGGAAACTACCCCCCCCTTTCTCTTTTTTTTGTGGAAGCATTATTGGGGTCCCACCCTCAACAATAATTTCAGAATCCTCTGGAAGTAGTGTGGGAGTGTCACCATTAAGATCGCTGGAAACACAACTCCTGGTTGTATGTACTCCCTCCAGACTGCCAAGCTATATTGAAATTCCTTTCCTCAATCAGAAGGAACTTAACCAACCTGGAAAACAACAAATCAGTGCTACTTGCATTGTTTTTCATGTCTGACTTCACATTAATGCTGTGTCAGACACCATCAGCATCAGAAGAGGCTGCACCAGCCTTTGCCAGAATTGTTGCATTTTCTCAATGAAAAAGGGAAATAGGGAAGAGGGATGAGAAAATTATTAATTTCCCAGACTCTTTTTCTGTGCTGTACCTCCCCTGTAATTTGGGCAGGGCTCCTGCCCCTGGAAACAAGAACTAGGAGAGAAAAGGCTGTTCTGTCCTTGGAAGTGTTCAAGGTCAGGTTAGATATGGCTTAGACCAACCTGGTCTAGAAGAAGGTGTCCCCGCCCATGGCAGGGGGTTGAAACAAGAACATCTTTAAGGTCCCTTCCAACCCAGACCATTCTGTGTACCCACTCTGAGAACAGGGATTTCCTTGCACCACAAATGGTGGATGGACAATTTGTTTCCTCACCAGTGGAGATGATCCCAGTGGGAGACTCTGCTTTCTGCACCAAATCAGGACATTTCCAAGCAAACACTGAACCAAACTCAACATTGTGCTGTCAGAGAAAATTCTCCTAAGCGCAGCACCAACCTCCCCACAGTCTTCAAAAACCTGATAGCCTGTGGCATCTATTTGCCACTGTTTAATCAGCTCTGGTTAACGGGTGAGACTTTTTTGGAGCATTTTCAGGGTCAAGGTAACTCATTTCAGAAAAATACAACTGCACTTACAAGGAAACGTGAAAAACAGGCAGTAAAAACATAGAGGGTTTATGCACATCCTTTCCTGATGTGTTCAGTTGCATTTGAAACTGCTGCAATTGTAGATCTATAGAGTCTGTGAGCTGGTCACTGCTGGGCTCCCTGGGAATCCTGCAAGCTGGAGGGCCAACTCAAAGTGTCAAGAATTTATAGACAGCAACAGCAGAAGCCATGTGAGTGGAACAATTTAATCCCTTGCTGCTGAAAACTAATTGGATATAGGAAGGAAGATGTATACAGCTGTATGCAAAGGGAGATGAGTATGGAGAGGCTCCAAAACCAGTGCAACTGGTAAGCAAATGTTATCCCCCTGAAATTCCGAAAAGTGTGCAAAATTATTTTGTGTTCTCCAATAAACATTCAGTAGAATATAAAGAATAAAATTAATCCCTTTAGACAAAGTTGATTTAAATACATTCTATTACTAAAATTTTGTGCAACTAAGAACTTGTAGCAAAGATTGAAAAGAGTGTTCACAAAAGCAGTGAACATTACATATGCAGTAAAAATACAGTGAAGATGTGCAGACCAAGGTCCTCTATCACACCTAAATTAAAACATAAACCCATGGCAATATATTCTCCCTGTTAGCTCTCCTAAAGCCCTAACCAGAGTACACTGCAACAGACTGTGGAGAGAGACAGGAATGTCTCTTGAAATACAACAAAAGCAGCTTTGCTGAAGGACAGGAGAGCGATTTCCTGTGCATCATGGACCTTATGGATGCTGACATTTAATAAATCTTAAGGACCAATAAAGAATGCAAAATAATCCCTTAAAAAGCACCTACGGGGCCCTTAAGAAACCATAAATAAAATTCCATGAGCTTTTCAGAGATTTACAGCACATGAGCTTGGCTGTGCCCTCAGGGGAATCCCTTTGGCCACAAGCCAGAACCTCATGCCAAGGGCCCAGCATCCAGCAAGGCTCACAGGTCCTGCCCCTGCTGGACTCACTCACACCACAGCCCCTGGAGCAGCTGAATGCTGCAGCAGCAGCTTCAGTTGTGCCACAGAAGGGACACACAGGTTCTCTGGCTTGGAAACACACTGCCAGGCTGAGGTCCCTGCAGGAGCACAGCTATGCTGGCAGCTGCACTGGCACTAGCACTGCCAGGACCTCCTGAAGTCCAGCTCATTCAGACAACAGGGAATGCACTCTGGACGGGTGAAGCTTTAATTCTCTCCTTGAAGCTCCACAGCCCAGTCAAATCACTACAGTTTGCAGATTATCAGAGCTCTGCATCTGAGCTGGATTATTAGCAGGATGAGACCAGCTGTTTTAACAATTAATTTTTGTGTGGCATTCTTTACTTCTGAATATTTGAGCAGTGCTGTTTTTCCACCAGATATGCTTTTGTTGCCAAAAAAAAAAGTGCTTGAGTGCATTACAGCATCTTTGTTCACACACAGTACTGAACTTTGAAATATTCAAAGTTTAACAGATGGATTTTGCTTCTGGCAAGTCTCCCTGCATGTAGTTTTGCTGAGTGTGTAGACCTACACTCTCAAAGAGCTGCTTAGAACCTACGTGATCTATTTATGGAAGAATGGACAAATACCCATTAATATAGTGTTAAAGTCTAGGAGACAGAGCATGGTCAATATGGAGGAAAAAAATCAGAGTAAAGAGCAAGAAACTTTGTTTGATGTACAAGTCCAACTTCCACTGCCTTTGCTTTGCAATACAGCAGGAGGAAGAAGGATAAATGACAGAAGGGACACGGATGCAAAATGCTAATACCCATTCACTTTGTCTTGTTTGTGGCTTGCTGTTTATTCATAGATTTCACATTAAGTTTACCTCTGGAAAATCATACAGGAATTTATCATCATGCCCATTCAAAATGCCATGTAAATATTAACTACCCTTAATTGCTGTGTGGTTGGTGTTAATGAGTGTTTTCCTTGATGCAAAGAAGTTTCTGTATGCAGCCAAAGTGAACAAATCCTTCTAAATCCTTTACATTTTCATGTCATATCATCAAAACTGTTAATTTGGGCTGTTCCAGAAGGTGGAGGAGCAAGACTCAGACAATGGCAAGGAGGGATGATTTTTAGAGACAACAGACTTAACCTCCCAGCCTTGTGCATGAACATCTCATCAACATTCAGTGCTTAATAGTAACTGGGTTCTTGGTACAGTGATGAGATTGGAAATCATGATCTAAAGCATTACATGTGGATTGCTTCTCTCACCCTGAAGTATTTTGCCCAGACTTTGGGGTTTTTTCCATGTTGAAGCAAGAGAAAAACATTAATGACCAGAAGTAAACAGAAACACTGTCCCTGCCAGCTGAAAGAACAGGTCTCCATACCACATTTTCTACTAATGCTGTACGACTTGGCTGTCTGTGAAGATGTGGTTTTGTGCTTTCCAATTCCACTATGCCCAGTGACAGTGGATGGCAGATGTCACATAACTGACATTGCTGGATCCTGACACTGCGAAGCAAGGGGGACAAATTAAACCTTCTGCAGAAGGTGTGCACAGTTTCCCTGCTGGTTTTCTGGGAGAGATTCCAAAGGCTGAGCCCTTGCCACTGCCAAGGCTCAGTGCACAGCCAGACCTCCTGTAGCACAGGCTCCACTGGTCAGGTTCATGGCAGCAACCTTGGTGCAAGGTAAGCACAGTGAGTGTGTTAACTTCCAGAATGCAAAACATATCACAAACTATCACTATAACATATATCATATAACATATCACTAACATATTAATAATTCTTTTAGTAACATCTTTGCAAGATAAATTACTGCTGTTTCTTCCTTAAAAAATAGTTACATGAAGAGACAGCAGTATTCATATTTATGATGCCTTAAACAGACCCTAAAGGTTTCCAGTCTTCAATTTAACTCAGCCTCTAATAACCTATTAGCATGAAAATGACAGCCAAGCCAATGTAAGCTTTGATGCCTTTTCATGATACAATTTCCTTCACGTTGTGGAGATACTCTTCACATCAAGCCAAGCTATGAGAAAAACAAGCCACCCCTTGAAGTGCTCCACAACTTATCAAAATATTTGAATACTTTTCAAAACACATCTTGGCACTTTTCTCTGAATGTAATTAATGCCTTTCTCTTTCAATTAGACACATGGATGCACATATTGAAGTATGAAAAAAAGTCTTTGGATGGCTTGTCCTTTTCAGAACAGTACTCTCTTTGCTCTGTTCATCTGCCCTATCTTGTCACCTCAGCCTTGTGTTTCTGTTGGTGGGCTTTTCTCTCTAGGCTCTGTGACAGCAGGATTTATTTCAGCATCACCTCTTCCATCCCAGACTCATCCTGGAGGCTCCTGGTCACACCATGCCTTGGGTCCAATTTCCAGCACAGCTGAGTACTGCAGGTCCTCCCACCACAGCTTCATCTGTTCATCCCATCTCATCTGATGCTGCTTCTCTTCATGAGGCAGGAGTGCTGGAGGCTGCCTGTAAAGCTTTTTACTGTGCTTGCATGTCTCCTTTATTAATTCTCACAATTTCAATGCAGTTAGAACCTAAAAAGAAGTTATTCACAGCCCTGTTGAGAGGTTCACAGCAGCAATAATTTGTGTATCTCCTGAAAGGTTTCTAAATAAACATGGCCCTCAAATGCTGATGGGTATGAATGCTTCTCATTCCTGGCAGACCTTGGTATTACTTCAGCAGTTGAACTGAACACTTACAGAGCAAAATAGGCAACAGGTGACAGGACAAGAGAAAATAGCATGAAGTTGCATCAGGAGAAGTTTAGACTAGGTATTAGGAAAAATTTCTTCATGGAAAAGATTGTCAAGCATTGAAACAGATTGCACAGGGAAGTGGTAGAGTCACCATCTCCAGAAGTGTTCAGAAACATGTGGACGTGGCACCTGGAGACATAGTTGCATGGTGACCATGGTGCTGGTGCTGGGCTGATGGTGGGACTTGATCTTAAAGGCCTTTTCCAACCTTCATGATTCTGTGATTCTACCAAAGTGATATAAACTTTTTCCACAACAATTAATTAACACCGATGTGATTTACCATCCCTTTATTCCCGTGAACAGATGCAGCAGATACATTCCTGAAGGAGTCATTTAAGCCACACAAGGCAGAGCCTGGCTTTGCTGCAGGGATTTTGGCAACCTGCAGTCCCAGACCAGTAAGCTGAAGCTGCTCACAGGCTGCCTGAGCTGCAGCTCTGTGCCAGCACCGTGAGCAGCACCTCAGCCAGACTTGCTCTTTCATCTGCCTTTCCCTTTCAAGGACATTAATTTTTATGCAAAACCAACATGTAGGTTAAGCCCCCAAATCATCACCTATCTCAGGTACCCCTAGGACAGCCCAAACAGGATTTTCTTCTCACCAGAGAAATCCACACCCTGGGCATGTTACTCATCACCACCACAGCATTTCCTACAATGCACACCCAGACATCCTTCTGCACATGGTGCAGTTTTCTTTACCAATATCTTGAATCTGTGCTTGACTCTATTAATGCCCTAGAAAATGTCTGTGTGCCAGCTTCTCTACTTTCTTGGAGAGCTGGTGCCATCTCTCATGGAGAAGAAAGAGACTGTATGCATCAGCAAAGAGAATAAATGATACACTTTCTAGCCTGACACAATTCCTTCCAGCTCTTTGAATGCATTGCAAATTTAATTGCAATTTCTTCTGTGATTTTCTATTTTGAGTTTATAGTTAGATCCTCTGGGCCTAGGAGGAATGATGCTACATAGTTACTTAGTATGAACGTTGGAATTCATGTCCTGAAGTTGCTTCATTAGTTTACTTCATGCTTTCCAAATGATCAAAGCAGATCTAAATTTTTCATTACAGGGAAAATTGCACCTTTTGCACGGTAGAATAACTGGGTTAATTGCCAACATTAATATTATATTTGTTTCTCAAGAAGCCACCAAAAATTTCTATCATAACTTAATAAATATGAATCAAGGCATAGTCAATTCAGAGAACAAGGAAAGCTGGGTCCTTCTTTCAAGCATTTATACACATCACCAGCAGTTGGACTTGCTATTTCAGTTTTACATTTTGGGATGATCAACCACCTACCTCCAATAGCTCATTTTTGCACAGAACAGGAAACCTTAGAGCACTGCAAATATAGAAGTTTTTATTGGTAAGAGGCTTTTATCCAATTTTTCACATTCAGCTTGATTGTTTTATGTTTTAGGGAAAAGAAACTATGTCTTCCTTTACAGCTAAAAACATGTAGCATATCTTGAAGCCTTTAATGAAGCCTGAATATCTTCCTGGAATTTTCCTTAGTGGTTCAGCAGCCTGTGGGTCATCACACTGATGTCCAGATTAGAAAAGACACTATAGGAATCATCAGGTGAAGTTTCACCGACTGGACTTAAGCAAAGAACACAACTCTAAACAAACTTTCCACTATAAACATGCACTGAATTTGAAATCTGGCCTTGGTGAGGTGATATCCACAGCTGCTTTCTGGCAAGTCAAATGGAAGATGTGGGTAGGGAAGAGAAGGATGCTTTGGCTCCACAAAACCCACAGTTTCAAGCTCAGATGGCTGGTACCAAAATTGCTGAGGGGTCTTAACCTGTGGAGTTTTAATCTGAACCTGAATCAACTCCAGCAATGGGAGGGGAGCATCAGACAACGTGCTGATATCACCCAGTTCTTTGTGAATCAACACCATCAAAATAATGCAGCAACCCCACTCCCACACCCTCCTTCTCCCTTGGGCAGAAGTGACACACTACACCTAAAAAGGGAACTTTAATGAACAGAAGTGAACTTCTAACGAAGGCACTATTGATAAAACATCACAAGCAAGGGCTCTGCTGCCAACTCATTTAAATACACATGGAGAGGAAAACAAGTAGTTATGCTTCTCAGCTTCCCCAGGGGTGTGGCACATCTTCCTCAGCCCAGGACCAGGGGAATGGCAGGAAGGGAGTGCAGAAACAGGAATTAGTTGCTAGGCACAAGATCTATCTGTGCTGCAGAGCGTGCCAGGGTGCACGGACAGTGCAGTGTGCCTGCACACATCAATGCCATCCCGGCAGCACCCCGCACACTTTATGTCTGAAACAAGAGGAAGAATAGAAAGGATGAGCCTGGTTCCCACAGAAGAAGTAGAAATGATGGGCAAAGGATGATAAAACCATGGGACTGCAGCAATGCCGCACTGCGTTATTCAAAGCTCCATTAACACCATTACAGACGAGGACGTGCAGCGAGGGATTTTCATGCACTTCTATCATAAAGTACACTTGAAGAGACAGGGCTTTTAATGGTCTCTGGTTTCATCTGTCTGTGCAGTGTACTTGGTGTTCCAACCTCAACTCCTTTTGCCCTTGTTTTATGGAGAAAGTCCTCCAAAAGCACAAAGTCAGTACTTACCAGCTTGGTACGCTGATGGTTCTGACACCTCTCCCATGAAACCTAACTCACAGCATCTATTTGGTATGTAATAAGGAATTTTGACAGTTTTGACAAACACAGCTCTGCAGATGGCATATGGGCTTCCTATTAACTGGGCACTGGTCTGGTTGGAAAAGCAGCAAAGAAACTTAAGCTTTGTTCCCACTGTGAAAGGCAGAGGCATTTGAGAGTCAGACTCATCAGTGTGCCCTCTGCAGCTTCTCTGTGGTGATTCTACAAACCACAGGACAACAGCAGCTTGTCCAGTGGGAAACTGGAATCTGAGCATGACTGACCAGATCACCCTCAAAAAAAATAAAAAAGGGACACAAAAAAGGAGGAGGGATTCACATAGAGGCACCAGAGTAGTTTTGCATGGTGGATACGAGTGGCAAACTCCACTGCAGTGAGGCAGAAGACCTGGGGCTTTCATCAGCTGTTCCAATTAACTCTAGCAGGAATTGCATCCCAAGACAAAGTTTCCCTCTTGGCACAGGATCCTTATTTCTGGATCCAGTAATTTCAAAACAAAACAGAAGAATGGAGCAGAAACATATTAGCAAATATTGGATGACTTAAAAATGTATTTTGATGTTTTTACAGAAAATATCAAAAAGAGAAAAGAAGCAATCCTCAGAAAAGTTTTACTGCCATCACAACCATAACCGTTTGACATCTGTGACAATACACTCATTAATCCCTCCAGTGCAAGCTGTATTTTCTTTTTATGGACTTCTGGGTATTAGCCAGGTCTCCTTATGGAAAATATTCTTTACTTGCAATGTTTTAACTGAAAATAAGGACAACAGCCCTGACAGAGGCTGGGCAAGGTACTTTGGCACTTGGACATCCTTGAATCAGTTTGAAGGCATTCACAGAGGTACTGACACATTTATCAAAGGGACATAGTTATAAAAGCATTTTGGAGTCTTAACTATGTGGTCTGCCAAGGTATTAATTTTATGTTTTCACTGCAATGTGATGTTTACAACACTCCTTCATTCAGTTTAATTAAATGTCTCCCATCATATTTACTCCAATCACACTTTATTTAGAGATCAGTAAATAAACAGTGAGATTTTGTTATTGATGATGATGTTTGGTTTTACTGTAACCTCATTACAGGATGTATTTTACAGCCTTCTGTCTCACAAATGATTGAACATAACTGCTGCAATATTACAGACCAAGTAAAATTAACATCCCTTTTTACTTCTGATCTTTCTTATTAACAATCATGTTTTAAAGTTATAATCAAGCCACTGTACAAGCACAAAACTTCACCCGACTTTAATCACCTGTTTTGTGCTAAGAGAAAAAAACCCTTAAAAATTATCTTTATCAAGAGGAGTACATCTTGGTGTGCAGTGTCACAAAGGACAC
Source organism: Nicator chloris (assembly GCA_013400495.1). Taxonomy (NCBI): domain Eukaryota; kingdom Metazoa; phylum Chordata; class Aves; order Passeriformes; family Pycnonotidae; genus Nicator; species Nicator chloris. The sequence goes on along the minus strand of WAAE01015860.1, from coordinate 704,344 downwards.
TGTCCCACCAGGTGCATTTTAAAGCCTACTTTGCTGCCACACACAGGGACTACAGTGACTGACAGATGTACTCATTTCATGTTGCTATTGGTTTCCAAAGTCATTATTTAAATTTTCAGCAACATCCTCAGTCCTTCCTTGAGACATGCAGATGCACAGAGGAGTTTAAAGTCATTGATTTTAAATTCTCTTGATGGAATTGCTTTAAAAGCGAAGCAAGAGGCGTAACAGGAGTTCCTCTGTTTTAAATCATTGAATTGTTTCACGTATTGCATGTGCTCCTAAGTTTCTGACTTTGACAAGATTTGAAATGTTTTTTCTAGAGGAATGAATGACCTCCATGTGGAGCCACAGAGACATGCTTGGTGGAATCAGGTTTGGTAATTACACTGCCCCATTGAAAAGAAATGCATCTTAAACACTCCTATCTCCAAGGAAAAGTGAAGATCTGAGGTTTGGAATTGATGTTACAGTTAAATCACAGAATCATTTATGTTGGAAAAGACCTCCAAGATGATTAAGTCCAAACTTAGAGTTCTTACAAAAGAAACCCCTGGCTTCTACATGGCTGAACCGAGTTAGGGACGCTCTAGCAGACTGCACAAAAGTATTAATTAGTAGTGGTTAAACATTTGAGGAAAGAGAATGTGTTAGCTGGTTCAGCTGCAGGTGCCAACTGATTCTATTAATTAAGTTTATCTTTGTAAAATAATTAAGTTTTAAAAGTCTGCAAAAAGACACCATTTTACTCACATCTTTGTGAAAAGACCATTAAGACACCAAGACCTGAGACTTGCTGAGACCTTGCAGTAAAGCCAGCCTTAAGGTGTCTTTCAAATGTGGGCAAGAAATTATGAGGTCATATGCTCAAATTATATTATATGCTAGTACTGCTCAAATTATCTACAAGTTTCTCTTTTTCTCTGTTACTCTTTCTGCCTGTACTGTACTGTTTCTATCCAAGAAGAGCAGGGAGAAACTCTCCATTGAAGTTTTATTCTTTAAGACCCTCTGGAGTATATCCTTATTCCCAAGTAACCTTGCTTTGCCTGCTCCCCCATCAATATCTCCTCTCCTCTGGAAATAGGAAAGCAACATCTCAACAAAAAGTTGTAATACTCTTAAAACATCCTGTGAAAGGATGTGATTTAAGAGCCTTATGCACTGATTGAATTTAAACATGCTTGGCTGGCCAGAAGTAGACTATTTTTGGAAAAAAATTACAAGCCTACCATGGTTCTTCCCTGGTAGGAATTTGAGCATTTTCCATTACAAGATATTTCCACCACTTTTACACTTGCCTGGTCCCACATTCCCAAAAAGCTGCTACCTCTTCAACACATCAGCTGGATATCCCAGACAGATGTAGAAATTGCACCATCTCCAAGTACCCCCTTTCCCTTCCTATTCTCACACTATTTACCTCTTCTGCATCTCCTTTCTAGTAAAGTTCCTGAAAATGAGGAGCAACAACCAGGCAGCTAAACTGATGAAATCAAGTCTTTACTCACTTTAAATTTAGATGCTTTGCTTTTGCCTTTACTGGGCTTTATTCTAATAGAAAAGTCTAAGATCCGTTTTTGTCACAATAGCAAATAGCCTTATAGTTTCAAAATCCATACTGAGATGAGCTGTCCTTATCAGATAAAAACACATTCTCATAGTGACTTTTGACTGTCTGTACCACTTATCTTAAAATCCAACTGAGAAAGCACGTTCTTCAGGAGCAAAAGTTTCAATCACCAGGACCAGAGACCTCTGCAAATGTGTGGTCAGAGCTGCTGGCTGGACAGTGGGACCTGCTGTCAGGGGTTTAGAAAGGAATTCAGACAACCCTTCAGAGAAAGCATCAGTGCATAGTTGCTATTGCATTTCATACTGAAAATATCATTCATATAAATCACTTTATCAGGTGATTTTTCTGAGTCAGTATGGTTATTCCCAAACTGATTGCACAAGGAAGTACTTTGCCACATCAGTAAACTCCTGCACATATTGTCAGATCATTTTTCAAACTGATCATGGGAAAAGCTTATTTTCCCTGCCATCCCTGCCAAGGGAACCATCCCAGCACATCACTGGGGAAGGCCATGCAAAACCTCCCAAGAAGGATGCAGAGTGAACTAGAGATGCACATAATTATACAAACATTTGCAGGAATACACAACAGCAAACAGCAGCATCTAATCCCACAAAATCTTCTGAGAGAACAGGAAGATTTTTCACTCTCTAAAACATGATAATGAAAAAACAATTCCCAGATGCTCCACCAGATGAAATCATCTTGTTTCAGAGTTTATAATCATGTATGTTAAATGCATCGGTCCACTTTCAAGATTAGTGATAATGATCTTACGTTTTTAATAGAGCCCTTCATCCAGGGGATTTGATGTAAGCTCACACAGGCACTCCAGGACTGCTGCAGTTACCTCTGCCTTGAGATGTGGCAGCTGTTTAATATCACTGCATATGCTGTAAACAACACACTGCTGTACAGAATAAGTAAAGGATGCTGTGTTGGTTATGCACGGCCTGGCTTTGGTAGGAGGAGGCCACAGAGGTGGCTTCTGTGAGAAGCTGCTGGAAGCTTCACCATGTCCAACAAAGCCAGTCCCTGATGGCTCTGAAGATGGACACACAGCTGGCCAAGGCTGGGCCAGTGAGAGAGGTTGGTAATGCCTCTGTGATAACAGATTTAAGAAGAAAATCAAAATGAAGTGAGACACACACAATTTTTCTTCTAGCCAGGGAAGAGGAGGAGGTGAGAACATGTGAGGGAAACAGCACGGAGACACCAAGGTCAGTGCAGGAGGGGAGAAGGTGCTCCAGGGGCCACAGCAGAGATTCCTCTGCAGGCTGTGGTGAGACTGTGGGGAAGCAGCTGTGCCCTTCAGCCCCTGGGGATCCACGGGGATGCAGAGATCCACCCACAGCCCCTGGGGATCCACGGGGGATGCAGAGATCCACCCACAGCCCCTGGGGATCCACGGGGAATGCAGAGATCCACCCACAGCCCATAGGGAGGTGCCCCTGCTGGAGCAGGTGGGTGCCTGGAGGAGGCTGTGATCCAGTGGGAGACCCAGTGGAGAGAGGGGCCCTGCTCCCAGGCTGGAGCAGCCTGTCCTTGGAGGACTGAACCTCGTGAAAAGAAAGCCACATGGCAGCAGTTTTGGCAAGACTGTTGCTCATGAGAGTGGACCCAGGCTGGAAAAGTTCACAGAGAACTGTTTCCCGTGGGAGAGACTCCACAGCATAGCAGGGGAAGGACTCCCCTCCTGGAGCAGTGGAAGAAAACCTGAGGTTTTGTTGACCTGACCAAAGCCCCCATCCCCTATCTCCCTGCACTGTCAGTGGGAAGGAGGGAGGGGTTGAGGGAAAAAAAAAAGTGGTTTTAAGGGCTTATTTTACTTCTCATTAACCTCCTCTGATTCTGATAGTTAATAATTAATTAATAATTAATAGTTAATTTGGGGGTTTTTTTCCTCCTCTCTGCCCAGCTGTGGCAGGGGAGGGTGAGTGAGCAGCTTTTGTGGGTGCCTGGCGTTCAGCCAGTGTCAAACCACAACAGCCTTTGTGGTGCAGAATTGTGGGCTGTCATGAGGACTTTGAGTTAAGGATATTAATTATATATGGGGAAATAATGGGCAAAACAAGTATTGAATCACGTTATTCAGTAGAATTATAGTAGGAAATTTGTACCATAATTGCAGTGAAGGGTCCAGGGGTGGATTTTTGTGTAATTTGTCTTTTTTGTTCTGTGCTCTGATTATTGTTGGATCTGGTGTAGGGAACTTTTTTCCTTCTGTTTAGTTTAGCTGTTTTTGTTGTTCTAAATGAAGACTGTGTGTTTAATGTGTTTTGATGATAATTCCTAAATATGTTATCAGTGTCACACCACAACAGACACTCATTAGAGTAAGGAGGTTACAGAAAAGCCTCCCTCAGCCCTTCACTTTCCCACAGAAGAGCTCAAGGACAGGAAAAGGATGATGTGCATCTCTAGAAGAGAAGAAAACCACAGGGACCCACAGAATTTTATATCTGTTGGGAAGCACATGTGGCATTTGAGGCAAAGACCTGAAATTGCAGCTTTCCAGACCCCACGCAAGAACCATGGAGTGGAGCAGATGCCCAGCCTGCACTGGCTGGGCAGCAGCACCTCTTCCTTGGCTTGGTCACAGGAGAGCTGAACTGGCACATGTTCAAATGAGCTGTAAACAAACCCAAAGCTGTGGCTGACCACCTGAAAAGATCCCCCCGACCTCTGGACCATGTTGGCTTTCTTCATTTCCAAAGAGAAAGACTGTGATCAGAGAAGCTACTGCAGAGCAAAAGAACTGACATTAATGTCTTCAAGATAATTTCCTGACCTCTGGACATGGCCTTGCAGGGTCACGGCAGGGCAGGTCACCAAACACAGCCTGGCACTATGGGATGAATGGAAAAGCAGGATCACCCCTCAAGAAGAGTCTACAAACCAACCTTGAACTCTCATTTACAAACAAGACTTTTGTCTTCTGCTCTCAAGTGTAGCCCTTGAGCTTTATCACAGGTAATTGGAGATGGCAGAAGAGAAGCCATTTAACTTCATCTTTAAATCATGAAGAGTCAGCAGAAAGTGGCAACACAGAAAAGCCAGGGAGTCATTGGAGCTACAGCATGAAAAAAGAGAAATTGGAAAGCTATGGTTGTTTTTAGTAGATTTTGAATTAAGCTCTTCAAATTGGAGAGCAGAACTGAAGAGATACACTGATGAGCAGACTGAATGTCACCACTGCAGGTGATATGACCAATTCCCAACAAAAACCCTGTAGTAAAGGGCAGGTCTGAACACTGTGATGGAGGTACAAAAGTGGGAGATGTATTGCAGTTATTCAGGTCTGCATTCTTTACTTTATTCTTTTTTATAAAGATAAGCTCAAGCCATAGAAATTGTTGAAGGGCTTTGACTTTCCTTACACACCTGCAAGTCTTCATACACTTTCCAAAGAAATATTCCCAGAAAAGTAAGTGCAGCTTGCTGTTAGCATTCTGGTCTGAAGGCTTAGCATGGCACACAGCCACTCTCCTCATCACACAGTTTGAGGCCAAACCAATCAATAACAGGTTCTTAATGCCAATGAATTCAAATCAGCAGTTTGTTTTTAAAATGAAGTTACTGAAACAGAACTAAATATTGCCTAAATCAAATTAGCTGCAGTAGCAATAAATAATTAAAGTAATAAACTAGTTCATAAATAGAGAACATAATTTAATTAATTTTACCACCATGTATAGCAACATCAATACTGCAGTGAGATGGAGTGCAGGGAGCTTAGGCAGTTTTGCATCCACACTCAAGCAGCACAAGAGCAAAATGATTGTAGATATATAAAAATCAAATCCAAGCAGTAATAGAGTACTTTGGAAGAATAAGTAGCTGTTGAGAGGCAGATAACTGGCTCAAGCAGGGAGACATTGTGTACGTGAAATACATTTTGCAAGGCTGAGGGAGAGATAAGAAGGATAGAGCAGGATGAGTTATTTGTGGTAAAATCTTCACTGCCTCTAGATAAAGCACTGTGCTCATGATCTATTCCTGCTGATGCCACCACGTGCCCTTTTCTGTGTTCCCCATGACCACAGACAAATCTGTAAAGGCTTCAGTCTTCTCTCACCTCCTACAGGTAAGGAACCAGGAGCAAAATCCAGGACAGTCAGCACTGAAAATGGAATGAGCTGGTGGGTTGCTGCCATGCCTTCCTGGTTCAAGCATTACTGCATTTACACTAAATGCACACATAGGCTCCTGATTCCTGGTTCCTGCACTCCCAGGATATGGGGTCCCTTAGTTTAACTGAATGGAAGATCACAGATGGCCATGAAATAAAGACCTTTTTTCTGTCTGAATCTCCTATTTGAAAGAAAAAAGCAAGTGTGCACACCCATATTCTTTCATGACTCTGGATCACATGTACACACATCTGCTTTTCCTTTACTAAAGCAAAACCTTTAGGGATGAGTGAGATCTGTTCAAATAATGAAATACAAAACTGAAGAGATTTTGCAAATGTCAGCTGCAGAGCATTGCTCCAGTACTACAGTATTAACAAAGCCTTGCTCTGTTCAAAGAAAATTGTTACAAAATACCAGGATAACATTTAGTTACCTCACGCTGTTGAAATGTTTGTTTTTAAGGAGGTAAGTACAGCCCTTGCCACCTCATCTCTCTCTCAATGGAAAGCACTGCTTTCTCCAGAGAGAGCTCTAAGAAGCTGTTTTGCAGAGCTGTGCATTACAGAGTCATTGGAGGCTGGTCCATACCACAGGAACATCTATCCAAAATAATTCAGCACAGCTAAACAGAGCAGTCATACCCACTCTGACAGCAGAGTTCTCCTCTGAAGATAATTCACCTCCAGCATCCTTAGTGCTGCTGGTTAAAGGTAGGGAGGGTTTCTGGAAGGGGCACAGTGATGTCTGACAAACAGAGGGGTGCTGCTCCGGGAGGTAGTGACTGGGATGTGAAATTCTGTCACTTTTTCTTTCCCTTTAAGCTTGCCCTTGCTTCAAGAGAAGCTCTGAACACAAACACCACGAAGGTTCTCTTTCAAACCGTGCTGAAGCAGTAACACAAACCAGGCATTTCATCGTTATTCACTGCACACAGCCACGTCCCTCTGCATGTTCTGTATGATCTCTCCAGCCGTCAACAAAACGGGAGACCAAGCAGCTAAAGGCCAAATTTGCAAACACAGCCAGGCACACAACTCCCACTGCTGCTGCCAGACACACGGAGTGAGCAGCATGGGCTGAGGGGAGTGAAGGCAGCTCAGCAAGCAGACCTGGCCCACAGCAGTGCTGCAGGGTCATGGGAAGGAGGCCATGACTGCCAGGGAAATCTGGGGCAGAAGAACAGTTTTCCATGCAGAAGTGAGGCCAGCAATACCCTATGGACCAGAGCACACAGCAAGCTTTCAGCATTGAAAGGGTGCCAATACCTGTCATGGAATGTCATGCTAAAATGCCCTGTGTTTCCCTTTAGAGTGAACCTAAGGATGCCAAACTTTATTCTTTTGAGTTCCTCAACAGGAAAACCACTGGCTCCAAATATGCACACAGGAAAAGCACTGGAAAGCACCAGAAAGCACCAGCAGCTGCCTGGCAAATAGTTTTTGTGGAAAGCAAATCCATCTCCTAGCATCCTGAAGTCACTGCCTCACCTCCACGAATAACTAAGTCAATCAAGTTTTAAATTGGTAAACCAGACTAGACCTGGGGCTTTTGTCTTCCCAAGTACTTGCTTCCCTTTTGTTTCACTGACTCTTCTCTCTCACCCTTTCTAATTGTTACAGAACAGAAATTGACATCTCCCTCACCTTCCTCCACCTCCCTCCTAGTTTTCCTCCCAGCAGCAAGCAGAGTCCCTGACCCTTTCCATTTTACTGCTGTTTTCATGAGGGAATCCCATCAACTTTCCTTTAGCCATTAGGTTTCCTTGCAGAGAAGAGTTTTGAAGCTCTTTCTTAAGAGACTTGAAGAATCCCTTTCCCTGCCCACCCACTCATGATGCACTATTGCAAAGCGAGCACAGCAGGAACCAGAGACACTTCCATGAGGTTCCCAAAGATGTAATGTCCACATTTAATTCTATATTTAACATCTGGCAGTATCAGGCACACTTCAGTCTGAACTATGTTGCAGAAAGGAGCCCAGCTGGATAAGGGGCCAGAGAAGCACAGCAGATGATGCCCTCACCAAGCACAGAGGTCCCCACTCCAGGCTTCTGATGGGCACATCATGGTCCTGCCACATGCCTTTCCTTCTACACATCCATCAGTGGGGGACAGCAGTCTGAGTGACAACCTGTCCACTCCTCCTGAATCAGCAACTTGAGTAAGCTAGAGATGTCCTGCAGACCTTGCAAGGGATGCTGCTGAGGAATATTCAAACCCAACACATCAATACCAGGCAAGTTTTGACCCAGCTATCACAGGGGCCCCCAACCCATCAGTAATTTTAGCAGCTTTCTGTACCTGGCTCTGTCACTGATCCACAAAGTGTCATCAACTGAACCTGGGCAAAAGGCAAAGTACATTGCTGGCACACATGCACACAGCTTTATTTTAAAGAGACCAAAATACTTCAAGCACCCCACGCAACGTTTCTAAGTTTACCCAGTGTTATCCCCATTTCACACAAGAAAGGTTACTTGCTATGATTAAGATAACACAGTGACTTTTAGGGTAAAAATCCAACTATCAATAAAATTCAATATAAAATGCTGAAATCCACCTGAGAACCTACATATAGTCAACATAAATATACAAAGAATCCCTGTTATTTTCAAAATTGTGTGACTAGGAGTTAAATTATTACTGCATCCAAGTCACTCAGCTTTAGGTATTAGACTCAAGATAGTCAAGATACATCTTAGGGTATCCAGTAAGACCAAACAACAGGTTTATCAGCTACACCCTGACTTGCCAAAGTAAAGCAACTTATTGCTGAAATAATGCACATAAACCAGTAAATCCATACACTCAGCACAAGCAGGGCTGTACAGGCTGATGCAGCACCAGCATCCCAGAGGAGCCAGCACCTCCCTGTTGCTCTTCCCAATGCTGTGCCTGCTTTTCCACTCGTATTTAGGTCGATTGATACTACCTTTCCTTTACACCTCCCCCACTGAAATGACGACAAAGGCAGAAAATAGCAACTGAACGAGGTTTGCGTACAGAGAGATCACTGAGACTAACTAAGCTCCAGGAATCAATAGCACTATTTTTAGTCACTCTCATAAAATTCCTTCTTTGCTTCTGCTACTGGAAGTACCAGAATAGACAGAGCCTCTCGGGCACCAAAGAATCTAATTCACAGTATTTTGGTTTGGTTCCTCAAAAGCTTTAGTAAGACGTGACATGTCAGGGATGGGGTCTTGGCTCATGGCCTCCAATGATCAGCCACTTGCTGTGCTCCTAATCTTAAAAACAAAATACAAACAACAGCAAGAAACAGCAGCAGAAGCTCCTTGCTGTGCCTTTTCCTCCTCCAAGTGATACACTAAAACCATGCTCCGCATTAGTCCCACCTAGAGAGGAGAGCTTTCTTCTCACCGCGTAAAAAACACTTTTTCAGACAAATAATTGTGCAATTACACAAATAACTGTGGGACTGAGCATCTCACTTATACCAGCCCATCTCACTCAGAGGGTCACATCTTTCTTGCAAACTAAGAGACAGCAATTACAGAAGGAAATGCTAAAAGCTGCACTCCAGTGATGCAAGATATTCTGCTACCGAAGTTTCTTGCCTTCTTTCCTAATATAAGCACACAATTTTAATTATTTACAGCTTGGAGTCAATAGAATTGGATCAGCAACAAAGACATACTGCCACTGTCAGGCAGTGGGACCTAAAGGATTCACTGACACTCTGTAAGGAAAAAGGCACATCATGACTATCAGATTAGAGGATATTGACACTTGTGATGGTACTAGAAAGTTAAATATTATGATAATTAGCTTTCAGCTGATTTTATCTCTGAAATCACACCAGCTTTGGTGATGTTTGCACTCCAGTGAACCCTGTTTTCATGTGTTTTCTCCTATCAGAGGATGCAGAAGAAGGAAATCTTGAGGGGAAAATGCATCACTAAAGAAGTGATCATTACTTTTTAACTTCTTCTATCAGACTTAATTCCTATTAAATCCTGACCAAGGTGTCAGTGCAAGAAACAAGTAGAGAATTGCAGCTAAAACCCTCACCTCTGCGTGCCAGCTGGCAGCCCGGCCAGCCTGGCTGCACCCACATGCAGAGAGCTGGGATCCGGGAATGCAGCATCACACCCTCACAAACATCATCTGCTCTAAGGATCTGCTCCATGAATTTTAAATGCTAACAACCCAGCTCCCAAAGAAGGTCTAGCTCTGGGTAAAGCAATACCCCAGACAGCCAGTGCAGAGACTGTGCCACACGCTGGGCACTCAGCAGCAATCCCCACGCTGTCATCTGCACATGAAGCACAGAAACAGAGAAATGTTTATTTAGGTTGGAAAACATCTCTAGGATCACTGAGCCCAGCCATTGATCCAGCACTGCCAAACCTACCATTAACCATGTCCCCAAGTGCCAGAAATAAATGCTTTTTAAATTTCTCCATGAGAATGTGGGCTCCACCACTGCCCTGGGCAGCCTGTGCCAGGGCTTGACAACCCTCTCAGTGAAGGAATTTTTCCTAATATCCAATCAAAACCATTTCATATGACAGCATGAAGACAGCAGCACTCCTTATGGCACACATTACCCTTACATAGATGGGAACCTTGGGCTCACTCTCAAGAGGACAGAATGAACTTACAGCAGGACTGTAGGGGACATGCACAGCAGGGTGGCCCCATCCATGCCACCAACAACAAGAAAATTCCAAAATATCAAACCTAAATTGTGAGCTAGAAAGTAAATAAAGGAAAAAGGAAACATGCCCATCTCAGACTCCACTGTCATCCTCCCCATTACAGTGTACCTCCAAAGCTTTTGCTGCCAAATCACACTCTTATCCAAGTCCTACAGTCGGCTGGCATCACAGAAAACACTCTCCAAAGTTATCTTTATCTTTTCCTTCAAAAAGAAAAGAAAAAAAACCCACCACCAACAAAAACCACACAAAAAACAACCAATCAAACAAAAAAATGCCAAAAATCCAAAAGGAGATAAGAACGGGAGACCTGAAAGCCATTTTTATCTTAATAGCTGGCAAAAAACATCATTAGATGCTGACAGCAAGTAAAAAGACTGTGTTTACACTAACTGTGAAACCAGCAAATTCTGTTTAAGTATAAAGAGAGTGAATTCACTATCTGACAGTCGCCATTAGTGTTACAGACTCAATGAACAGCTCCTGTGCTCAAGAGCTTCCCACACTTCTTCTCTCTCAGCTGGCCTAGTAAAAGATTCTTCTTCCTCCAAACAATGACCTTCATATTCTAGTGCCTGATATATTAGCAGCACAGAAAACAGATTTTTATCTGACCCTAAAAAAAGAAAGTTTGTGTGTTTTCTCAAGGACTAAATGAATCTTGTTAAACAAAACACAACCCTTTGGCTTTAGAAAACTGCCTGTAACTCATGCGTGTGTTCCTGGAAACCTCAGACCTTCTTTCTGTCATATGGCAAACAGGGAAGTAGGAAAACAGGGGTAGTACCAGCAATCTTTCCAGTAATTCTAAAGAAATACTAACATAGGTGGCATTTGTGGGAAAAAACATTCATTTTTACTGCAGCATGTGCAGCATCAAGTAGGGAGGAATTTGTTTCACTGAAGATCTAGACAATGCTTAGCTTCACCTCTGTCCATGAGGATGCAAAATCTTACCCCTTCTTACCAGAAGTAAAAAAACCCTAACAACCCAAAAAACCTTGTTGTATTTAAGCCAGCACAAATCCCAGTTTCAATAATTATTAGCTCATCTTACTCTATTCTTGCTCAAATACACTTTATCTGTAAGTAATGCTAGAGGGTGCCTGTTTACACGTTGGGAGATGGGATTTTACAAGTGAGCTAAAACATCGAGTTTGGGGTTGAGTTTCTGCCAGTTTATTTCCATTACAAACCCAACAGAGCAGTTCTGACCAACTGCCTCTACTTACTTAATGACCTGAAGCCCTTGGAGCCACCAAAGACATGCAGACCCCTCACCCCAGCAGTGACCAGCCAGCATGGGTCAGCACAGGGCTTGGGAGAGCTCCCAGGAACACGGCAGTGCCGGGTTAACGCCTGCATTCAGTGATCCTAGAGGCTTTTTCCAACAACAATTCCATATTTCTGTGATCACATCCCCCTCCAAGCCCTTCCCAAAAGAGCAGACTTGCAGACAAAAGCTCCATCCGCACAGCTGCCGAGGAGAATTTTAAGCCAGCAAAGGAGTGTTTGCTTGTGCTAAGAAAGAGATTTAACGTCTAAATTAAATAAGTGCACTATGCTCAGCTCCCACTGACAGAAGGGCTGGATATTAACGGCTCTCCCGCTGGAGCTGCCTCTCCCTGGAGAGCCCTGCTCACACCAGCCGAGTGCTGAGCAGCACATCAGCAACGGGGGCACGCGCACACCCAGCCCAGGCGCCCTCCCTGCTTCCAGCCCGCTTCCTGAAAGGAATTGCTCTCTTGTCCCCTGGGAATACACTGAAAGAACAACAACAGGTTTGGTTTAAGGAAGGTCTGAAAATTATTGCTAAAAAATCAGGGGAGTGAAACGGAAACTCCACGGGTAGAGGACTGAGGCAAAATTAGCCCCTGGATGCAAAGGAAAATAAGTTGGATACTTTCAATGATTTTCATCATGTTCCTGTTGTTAAATGAGTACAATAAAACGTGTTTCAGTTATATAATTCCAAATATTAATTGCTGTCACATTCGAAACTGCAAATAATCCCACAGGTTTCCCAAACAGAGAGAAATCCATGTTTGTGCAGAGGTGTTCAGCGAGGCCGGCAGAGCCATTCTCCCGATGAGAACAGCCTCTCATCCTCTAGTGAACAAACTGCATCCTGAGAAATAATCACATTACAGCTTCTGCCTGCTGGAAAGGCAGAGGGGTGAAAGACAGAGGGCTGTGATTATTATTTCTGTTTTAGAATAGTAGGGGGTGCTCAGTTAAAATTGTCTGAATGATGATAGGATCATCTAATCAGAGGGAACAGCTCAGATGCGATAAACAAGGGCTGATGAACACGCTTCCTTTGAAGAGGGAACTGCAATGCCTGACACACAGATCAGGCAGGACTTGTTCTGGTGATGTTATTTATATTGGGTGAACATTAAAAGGGTGAAAGAGTCATTCTCAGCATTGTCTCACAGTCAAACAGAAATCTTTTTGAAGCTCACTCAGAGCCCATGCTCCTCCAGCACCTCCATGCTCCCCAGGACATGTTAGGCTGATCCAGTGGTAATACAAACTGCAACTCACCAAAAACGATCACTTAGCACTGTCTCTAACCCAGCTGACCTGTTTGGAATATACTTAGAGGTGTCAGGCAATGCAAACCTCCCCATGCAGGAAGGATTTATTATACATCCAAAAGGAGAAGAGAGTCTATCTGCTGTCTCTGCTCCTTTAGTGCTACCTTTGTGTGAAGACTTAGCTCTAATTGGGACACCTTGTAGTACTGAGGAGCAGTTAGGGCTTTCTGGATAATTTAATGTTCTGGTAAGGGCTTTGACTTAATCCACATGCTCTGCCTTACAGTGAAGAGTTGCTCCTTACTGGTTTTGAGACCCCCGGCGCACTAGAAGCTGTTACAGTCCTAGATCCTATATCCAGCACACACAGAGAAGCCCTGGCTGGCCAGTTCACCATCATGATGGCAAAACTCAGCTTGGTTTTACAAGCATGTATAAATCTGTACTTCTCTCCAACTTTCCTACGACTCCATCTGCTCATTCCAAAATCAGCATCAGAAACAGGCACACTAGTCCAGCCACCCTGAGCAGCAAGGCCATGAGCCCTCTCTGACAGACCCACCCAGGGTCTCATCTGCTGCTCAGGGTCACTGCTTAAAGTATTATGACAGAGTTAGGAGAATGCACTTCTTCCTTTATCAGAATTTTCTGTGGGTCACACAGCTATGTCATCGTTGCACAGTGTTCAGATGCAGCCTGGGTCCCAACTCCTGCACACCAGGAAATTCCATCAGCATCCTGGGGTGCACACACTGGCACCTCACAGGCTGGAATATCTGCTCAAACCACAACCACCCTCTCTTTTCACACACCTGTGTTTTCCCATAAAAATGTCTCTGGCAATGGATCATCCCTCACTGACACTGGTGCCAACAGAGTTGGACGCGTTGATAACAGCAGAGAAGCTGCATAGGGCTGCTTCCAATTTCTGGCTTCACTGATTCTATTTCCCAGGGAATAAGGGATGCCACAATGTTGATTCTGTTAAAAGCAGCTGATGAACTTCTGTATTTAACAGGCAATACGAGTTCAAACCTAAATATGACTATTACATAATTTAGGGAAAAGTAGTAATTTTTGAAAAACAAGTATGGGTAAAGAAGAAATAATTCTGTGGAACAAAAACTGGGATAATAAAAAACCTAACTTCAATAACTGAGAGAAAAAACATTCTTTAAAGCATTCAGATATGAAAAGTAAAGAAAAAAAGACCCTATTATAGGCAATTCACATCATAGAATTTCAATGGGAAAAGCAAAACAACTTGAAGCAGGGGCACTGCATGCCACTGTCACCTACTTTGCAGTTGCAATGAGAAACTAAATTGAAATCTTGTAGGAAGTGACATTTTGAAAAATTTCCAAATCTGCAGATGGAAAACACAACACTTTTTTCTTGTATTTTTTATTTTCCAAGCTAGAGCATAATTTGATGCTATTATCTGCTGGCTGTGCAAGACAGATTTCAGCCTTTGCAACAACTATTGTGCAAACAAACCCCAGGAACAGATACATTGATAACAGAGCTGGTCCCCTGTGCTGAACAAATTTAAAAGCCAAAATCCAACTTCTGCCTTTGGAAGGAACCAGCTTTGGAGTCAATAGGTTCAGAACCACTTTTCACACATGCTAGTTTCACCCTGGTAAAACGTTACTGGATGAGTTCCATGATACCTGAAATTAGTCCAATAGTTTTACACTCAATTAGAAAAAGCATCTGGGCTGATATTCAGCCCTAATGACTGTCACATCGTTGGAGATACTTTATCAGACAGAACTTAAAAGTTTAGCAAAAAGAAGGCACACCTTTAACCCCACTAAACTGAGAGAGCAAAAAGAACGACAAAAAGACATACCATCTAGAAGGGAGAGGCAAGGATAATAATGAGGAAGAGATAAGGACAAAAATATGAGGATCACTCTCATGCTACTTCATAAACATACAGTGCTCATTATGTTAAACGCAAAACAACAAACCTGTCTAATATTCCTCAAAAGTTCTCATCAAACAAGCAAGCAGCATGGCATGGATAAATAACTCCTGTCTCATGACAAACAAGGAAATACTTATGGAAGGCTATTACACTTGGATTACTGAGACATTGGAGCAGTTGCACAGTGGCCAATCAGCTCTGCTGACTAAATACATATTTATAAATGCTTTACCTCTCTTATTTACTTAATGGACCAAACTGGCTTATTCATTCTGTTCTGGTTTTATTTGGGTCTATAAAGTACAGTAAATGTGCATTAGTCGCATAATAGAAACTCCTTTAGAAAAGTAATTACATTACCTTCCACAGAGCAGATTTTTCTTTCCCAAGCACCAAGAACAACTGGACCATTTCACAGGCTCCTAAGTTCTTATTAAAAAAATATACTGACAATGAAATCTTGTTGAGAAATGTGAAGTCCAAAAGAACCATTTACACACAAAGCAGGGCACCCTGAAAACCACTAACTTAAGCAGAGTTCCTGCTATGGCAGCAGCCGGGGACATGGCTATGGCACCAAACACCTGAATGGTTCTTTTTCACATCTATTAGGAAGAAATTCTTCCCTGTGAGGGTGGGGAGGTCCTGGCTCAGGCTGCCCAGAGAAGCTGTGGCTGCCCCATCCCTGGAAGTGTGCAAGGCCAGCTCGGACAGGGCTTGAAGCAACCTGGGATAGGGGAAGGTGTCCCTGCCCATGGCAGGGGGCTGTAATGAGACAACCTCTCCACTTCCAACCCAAACCAGTCTGGGATTCTATGATTCTGCCGGGTTTGGCTAGAGCAGGATGTGGGCAAGGATGTAACAGCCCCACAGCTAAGCACTGCAAGGATTGCTGATGGCCACAGCCACTGCCCTGGTCACCTCCAGCAGAGGCCACCAGAGCTCCCTTAGAGCCTCCCCTGCCACAAACCACCACCCCTGGCTGGGCTAACCCAGTGACAGGTTCAACACCTTCACCTTCCACAGGCCAAGGCCATGACCACCTGGGAGTAAGTACCTGAACTAAGAGAGCACAGAAGAGAGTTATTCCTCTCTTATTTTCAGTTCATATTTGAGCAGTGAGATGAAGCTCTAATAATATTAACCTAATTGCTCTGCCTTACAGTTAAAGCTCAGTTCAGGAAGAAATGGCATGTTAAAACCTATTAAGTCTGAAATTGAAAATACACCATGCTCTTACATGTGTTAAGTAGACTAGTAGCATGTTCAAAAATCATGACTCAAAAATCTGACTGGACCCAAAAGCAATCCTGGACATTGGGTCTTTTGTCTCAAAGCCCGAGTTCACTCATTTTTCCAATATTAAGACATGCTGGATAAACTGATTTGTTGGAGTGTGTTTACATATTACATTATATTGCCATTATCAGAAACATATGCTGCCAGTTTTTTATTCAACCCTTACAAATGAGTTTATGTTATAGGTGGTCTGAAAACTCTGGGTTTACAGTGCATGTGCACCTTTCAATATCATGTGCAAGCATCCCATGTCTGCTCCATATGAGAAGGGCTTCCACATCATGCAATGCTCTCCATAACAACAGCATTTCACCAGAGTTATGTGGCTGGACACAAAAGTAGAATTTGATAGAAAGAACAATGCACCACTGAAAATAACCCAAAAAATCAAATCCAACATGACTTCAAACCTCACTGTGTATTTCAACCTGGCTGCTGCTAATGATACTTCAGTGAAGAACAGCCCATTTGTCTGAAAATACGTCCTCTTATTCTTAAGGACACGTTATCTTTAAAGACCAGTGCAAACCACTCCTGCTTTACAGCTCTGGGTCAGCTGGAGGAAAGTGCTTTGGAGAGGCTGAAGATGCCACCAAAACACAGTTTCTAGGACAAAGCAGCGTCTTCCTAAAGACTGCCCAGTTTAGATGGAAAAAGTAGAGAAAAGCTTGTGGAGCTGAGGTATGACAGAAGCCAACAGCACAAGCAGCTTTTTCTGCTGCCAAATCATTACAGCTTGCTCTGATTTCAGATGGAAAAAGAGAGATGCCTTCAGGCACATCCACCTTCAGCACTCTGCACTGGGGATACTTATTTATGATGTATAGTAGTATGTAATACATTCTTTTGTACCTTCCTGTAAATCCTCACAAGGTCTCATGGATTTCTGGGTCATCTCCACCTTCTCCCTCTTCCCACACTGGGAACTGAAGCCTGTCCACTTCCTAAGTTTGTCTACAAGCGCCTTGGTCTGACCTGCTGCTGGGAAAGTTTCCTGATATCCTGCCACTCAAGAAGTTTTCACTTCAACTCCTTCAGGTCCAGCAATCTGCTGCTCTAGTCTCAAAGCCACAGTCTATCATATTTACTTACTAAACAGTCATGCCCATTCTGCCATGAAGAGAATTCATTCCTCCTCCTGCCCCAAAGTACTCAACTACAGAAACTGATGGATCCATTTACAAGAACCTTAACTCTGCAAAACCACTCTGTTTCCACCAGTCAGAGAGATGGGCATGAAAGGGGTTTGCTATGCCTACGGCAAAGCTGGGCTAAACCACAGCTGCACTCACATTTTCAGAAGTAATCCACCTCCATGAAGAGTCATTTGTCAGCCAAATGTGACCACCAGGACCAGCCCTGTTTGGTTCAGGAGCTGCTCAGAAAGTCCCTGTCTAAACTGCAATTCTCTGCCCCTTGTCCCAGACACACGTGCAATACCAACAGCAATAGTAAGGCTGCCCAGGAGCATTCACATTCCTGTTTAATTTACTACTGTGCCTAACACTGGCTAATGTGTTGATTATTTGAGGTTCTCCCCCCTCCACATGGTTTTACTCCCTCTTTTAATTCCTGCCGCTTAAAAGCATGAAATATGCCAAGTTATAATTAAACACCACTGCTGATAGATGTGTGGGAGCAAACAACTTTGCCCTTCCTGACTTGGGCTAGGCTGTTCAAGTGGGATGAAGTATAAAAAAAGCTGAGAAACTCTGGTTTCACAAGCTTGGAAAAACAGGCACTAAACATCAGATTAATATCTTGACCCAAATATCCTTCCCTGAGTAACAGATTTCAAAGCATATGTTGTCAGTGAATAGCAAAGCCAGAGATAATAAAACCTTCTATGAAAATAAAGCAGTTGGGATGGGCAGAGACAAAAAACTTTGAAGTGAAGACTGACTAATTGTCAAAACCAGCATAACAAACATGGAAAATATTCCAACTTGTGATTCAACGAAACATGTATTTTTAATGTAAAAATTGTCCTTCAGACTTCGGAGGAATGTCCTGGAATACAGCCATTGTGTTTCTGAGCATCCAACTCTGCACAAAGCACATACATACAAATATTTACTTTCATATCATATCATCCATCACATGGATGTAACTGGGATAGCCAGACAACCAAGATCCTGGGGGTACAGTTGCTTTTAAAGACAACACAGGCAGGGTTACTGATTTTTGGTGGGTTTTGACCAAGTCATAAGAAAAAAACACAGATTTTTTGGATTCCAGTAATAGGAAAAAAACCAACATAATGGGAAATTAATAGGTTATTTACTACAAAAGTAATTACAGCTGACCACTTTGTGTTCCTGAAGGATTTCAGGAGAGCAACTTATCATTCCTGTCAATTTTGGAGTGTCTGTCTTCTTCCACAGAGAGGCAAAAATTTGAAGTGGGCAAAAAGAAAGGACAAAGTAAAGAGAATTTCTGAAAGGCATTACTGTTTTATAACCATGAGTCAGTTTTTCATGTAGGACATAGAAATTGCTGTCAAGTGGAGAATAATAAAATATTTCTTAAGCTGTTGGCTGGATCCTCTACCACTGCTAATTGATGCAGAGATTTTTCAGTAGAACTCTGGCAACTTGGGAAAGCTTGGGGTGCACTACATTCCATGGCTCTGCATTGTGATTAGGAATGACAGTGTAACAATGAGGATTGTGTATCTGTAATAAATATATACAGAGAGGACATCCACAACACAGAGCCTGTGAAAACTTCAGAGAAGTGTCAATTCAAAGACGTTTTAATTCAAACCAGATATTTTAAGTTTGTATCTTTATGGCAGTGTGATGTCATCTGTCTGAATAAATCTGGAGTTGCATCTCATTTAATAAGATTATATGGTCAGAGCAGAAGCAATTTGCTTGAACATTTCTTGGCTGAATGGTTTCAAAAGCATCTTTTGACACTAATTTGTTGAATGGATGATTGTGAACAACATAAAAACAAATTAAAAGTTTTAAGTGCTTGGGTTAGATTCTCAACTAGTAAAAAGCAAAGGTGGTCCATTAATTCAGCAGAGCTTTGCTTATTTCTGTCTCCTGAAGACCTGGCCCTTTATGCTTAATGTGACTATACATATGCTTGTAGTTCTACTCAGCAGACAATTTGTTCTGGTATTCAGCATCCTTCAGCCCCACAGTGCCAACTGAAATGGGAACATTTGTCAGCTCCAGAAGCTGCAGAATTAGGTCCTGTGTTTTTGCCATTAAAATAACTGGGGAAACCACTGGAGGCTCTGTTCTGCCAGACATGGAGATTTTGACAGACACAAATGTATGTGGCTTTTCCATATATAAGTGGTATGGAGTCATTTACAGCAACAGGTAAGTATTATGCATTCATGTACACTCATTACACAGGGAAAAGTCACCAAGCTTTAAAATCAAACCCTGCCACTGTTCAGCCTAATGTCTGCAGGTGCTCTCTACAAGCTTGGTCCTGTGTTTTTTCCAATCTAACACACACCCTTCAGTCTCCAAGTTTCCTGCACAGGGTCTTCACCTCATATCATGTAGATTTTAGGAAGAAATTCTCCCCTGTGAGGGTGGTGAGGCCCTGGCACAGGGTGCCCAGAGCAGCTGTGGCTGCCCCATCCCTGGAACTGTTCGAGGCCAGGCTGGACTGGGCTTGGAGCAACCTGGGATAGCAGAAGGTGTCCTTGCTCATGGCATGGGGTGGAACTGGGTGGAGATTAAGATTCCTTCCAACCCCAACTATTCTGACACTTCATCCTTTTCACTAAATGCCTGCCATGTCCACATGATCTGCACAAACTGCTGCTTTTCCCACCTCCCTGCTCGTGTTTTGCTCTTCCCCATCTGCTCTCCTGCAGTATGACACTGGACAGCTGACAGGAGTGTGCAGGTTATTCACCTTTTGGCTCCATTCCCCTTTCCTCTGCACTCAGGGAAAGAAAAATTATCAAAAATTAACATAAAAATGGGAAAAATGCTTGTTTATCACATGCTGGGGTTTCTCAAATTTGTGTTTTGAGGCTTTATTGGCTGGTTGGGAGTTGTTTGTTTGTTTTCAAAGCACCACACAAAACCGGGCACCCTACCCCATATTCTGGTTTCCACTGCATGAGCATAACAGAGATGGATACCAAAGTGGGTCATGTGTGAGCAACTCAGAGCCAAATCTCAAGTGAATTTAGAAAAATATTCCTGCAGCTTCTAATCAAATGCCTGATTGAGGGGTTTTTGATTAAAAAATTATTTTTAGTCAAAAAAGCTAATATTTGCACACCAGTTAGGCATCCCAGGAACAAAACAGTTCTGCAGCCATTTCCATTTCAATTGAGAAGAAAATCAGTCTCCAGATATCACTGAGAGGTGGCTGCCAGCTGCAGTCAGGGAAGCATCTCTCCTCCATGCTACAGCAATTAAAAGATCATGTAATTACTGCTGATCTCATGCCACAGAAGTCAAAGGAAAATCATTCACTGACTGTAATGGGCTTTGGAGCAGGTTCAGAATTTCTCCAGCATACATAATCCTGACACTTTGGAAAGCAAAAGCCTCCCAGTTTGACTACACTCATCCACAACTGAAAAAGAAAAAAGTGTTCTCATGCTCAACAACAGTCAAGGCTTTGTTCCCTTTGAAAAAAAGTGTCTGCTTTAAATCTAAAGGATTCAAACCTTTTGTCCTAAAAGAAAGAAAAATTCTGGAAAGTCTAAACCAGGATTGCCCCTCCTTTCACCAAAAGCTTTTTTTAATCATCTTGGATGATCCATAAGCCTGGGATAATAAAAGCAGCTACACAGTAAGTCTGCTGATCTCTCACATTTGTGGGTGTTTTTATGAGATATTTTTTCGTTTTTCAGCTTTTTAAGAGAAAGCCAAAATTTCTACCGAGTGAACAGAACAAGGATAAACCTGCAACCCCCAATCTCTTCCAATCATCTCATTTCCTCAGGTAAAAACCATTATCTACAAAAATTACCATTTTCAGGGGGAAAAAGGCCTGGATCTTAAAGTCACCTCAAATCATAACACAAAATTTATAAGAAATCCTTTTGGGTGCACAACATTCTGACCTTCCTGTTATGTTTTTCCTGACACCAAATGATATCTGCTCTGTGCACACTTTAATACTGAAGAGGTTTCTGAAGGAGCCTTTAGTTGAATTATTTTATAAGCACTATTGAGGAATAACTCCAGAGAGGAAGATACTTAAATATTGCTGAAAATCCTCAGGTAACTCTGCAAATCCACAGGCTTTTGTGATCAAGAGGTATTTACCATGTTTGTTAGCATTTTCTTGACTTCTGTGGAGTTTGCAGTTCCTTGGTCAGACTTGTTAATCCACGTATTGCCTTGCTGGGCACAAGCCAAATTTATCTATACATCTTAACTCCCTCCATTGCCATCCCCTCCACTGCAGCCATGGATCTAAACTTCTAACAGAGAAGTCCATTACATTGAATTCACTTCTGAAAACATTATGGTCTTACCCCTCAAAAGAAAAGTTAAGTCTTACCCATCCTCTGAAAGCAATAAGAAATCAGCCTCACAGCCTGGAAATTTGGCATCATGAGGTACTGATCTCCAGATGCAGTTATTGCTCTGAACTAACATTCTCCAAGCACACGATCTGTAAACTCAATCCTGATTTCAAACACTGCTGTCTTTAAGCTCTCATATGCATTGGTTACTTTCACGGGGGAGAAAGCTTTGGAAATAGAAGCCATATCTGAAAAATACATCCACAAGACTGGGTTCAGTCTTTGTGCCTATGATGAACTGCACAACAAGCTACAGCCAGAGCACGACTGAAATGTGTCCACATCCACAACACCAAGATTCTTTTCTGCATCTCAAAGCAGCCTTGACCCACCTAAGAGCCCTCCTCAATCTGAGACTGAGGGAAGTACAATAGAACTGGATTTCTTCATGAAGAGTGGCAGAATTTGGATCAAACACACACATGCACTGGACATCTAAATAAAATAGACTTCACTTTTAGTAATAGCTGCATTTTTAATTAATTCAAGCCTCTCTGCTGCCCCAGCCTCATAAAAAACCTCAGCCTCAGGAAAAAAAAACACAGAAACAAAAAAAAAAGGAGATTATTTGCCCAAATGACAAGGTACCCTTGGACCTGACCTTCTTTGCTTATGCAGTAAAACATTGGTAGTTACAACCTCTTCCCAACATATGGGATGCCTGAGGCAATTCAAGAAGCTGCTGGAAGGGAACAGGGAATGCATTAATCCACTGAACAGGAGAGTGCCACCTGTGTCACATTCCAGCAAGAGAGATGAGGAAAGCAACTGCCTGATGCAGAAGACATCTGCTGAACAAAATCAAAACTAATGATAACCTGAATGAGCTCTTTGATGGCCAATTCTCCCCCAGCTGCCAGGAGCCATCGAAGAGCCACTCCTGGCAAAAGCCAGTCAGTTACTGGGGCAGCAGAGTTCCCAGGAGCTGAGCTGGGAGCATCAAGGCACCTTTGGGTGCAGCTGTGGTGTGCCCAGGCATGAAAGCCTTGTCTGCACATTTTTCTCCCTGAAATTCTCCAGGTTTCGAGGTTAGCACAGATTGTTTTGGGCTGGAAAGGACCTTAAAAATCACCCAGTTCCAACTCCCTGCCATGCCTTCCACTAAATCAGGTTGCTCCAAGCCCCCTCCAGCCTGGCCTTGGACACTTCCAGGGATGGGGCAGCCACAGCTTCTCTGGGCAACCTGTGCAGGGCCTCACAGGGAAGAATTGCTCCCTAATATCTAATCAAAATTATCTTCCTTCACCTTAAAGCCATTTAGATGCCCTGCCAGCACCCAAACCTTGACATGCACACCCAACACCATCATGCAATTCTGTGCTGAAATAGCAGCTTTTCATTGGAAAAAAACCAACAAAACTCTACAATTTGCAACATGAAGAACTGTCAGACAAGTGCCAGACACAGACTGTTGGAAAACCCACAGCAGCACAACCTTTCAAGTGTGTGAACTCATGCTTGTTTTAAAAAGTTACTGCAAGAATACTCAACACCAACACACACTGAAAGAAAACTGGTTTTCCTACCTTTTCTTCTTGTAACTTCAAACCTTCTGGAGTCCTATAAGGAAAAAGAGAATTTTTTGTGGTGTTTTTTATTAAATACAAGAATTGTTCAAAGGTAGGATGAACAAGCCCCCCTGAAAACATTAGTCACTGACCCAGGCAAGGATCTGTGAAACTCAATACAATAACTGAGGAGGAATTACAAGCACACATTTCAGTTTGTCCACAGATATTTAATGGATAAATATAACACCTAAAATGACTCATCACTGTGTGATAAATTACACTGTAAAACACAACATTTGTCTTGAAAATGGATTTTTTTTCCTCTATTGATCTTAAAAGGGAGCAGTTAGGAGGATTATTATTACTACACCAAAGATTTGGGGTTGAGGAAGGAGGAGCCATTACAGATATTTTTAGCAAAGACTTCTTCAAATATCTGAATAATTTCAAAGCCACTGGACTACTCATGCTGAAAGCTGAGGGCTCACTTCAATCCATACACACCTACATAATTTTTTTGCCTATCATTTTTCACATAATCTTTTTGCAAATCCTCACAACCATCTCTAATACAGAAACTTGTTTTAAAACAACGCTGTCCCAAAAGGTATTGCATTCCCAGGCAACACTATCTGCTTATACTAACGGTGAGACTTCTGGGGAATAGATATTTAATTCCCCACAGTAACATTATTTATGGGTTAATTACAAATATATCCAAATTTCCATCGTTCCAGTTACTTCTTGCAGCCAGTACTGGAAACAGTGGAATTGTGAAGACCACCTGGAGTAGCTCTGCCGTGGGGACAGCTTGAGAGATGTGGGGCTGTTCAGCCTGGAGAAGAGAAGGCTCTGGGCACCACAGGCTGGAGTACCCATGTACTGCCTACAGAAATGCCCCTTTCTGCCTCCTGCCCCCTCCCAGAACCTCCTGGAAAGTCCCAGGGCAGGACAGAGCCACAGCTGAGGTCTCCTCCAGCCCAGGGGCCACACACATCACCCATGTCCTGGCCAAACACGGTGACAGTTTATACTGTCCTTTGCCATCATTGTGCAAGCAGCAGATGCTGCTTCTCCTCCTTCACACGGCCACAAGCTGCCTTCCTCAAAACAAAGCTTTCACCAAATTCCAGAAGGATCAGAATAGCAGAAATGGTCTCCTTGGCACCCTTCAAGTAAGCTGAAGGGGATAAACAAAGAAATGGGTATTTGCTTATAAAAATACTGTCATTATTCCCTGTAGGATACTCCCTCAGTGATCTTGAGCAATACGTAAAATGGCACTCAGGATTAGTACAAACTTCAAAGCATTTATCCCCTTTATGCAGCAGAGCTCTGAGCTGTGCAGGCAGGTCTCCAAGGACCTCTCTTTTCAAAATATTAGTTTGAGAGGTGGGGCACAGGATAAAAAAAGCCTCAGCTACAGCTGCTATCATTAGGCCTCTGTACATGCAATATATGCAAAAGGGAAGAATATTTTTAAAGTTCCCCAGAGTCCCTCACACTAACAAGCTGTTTGAATTCTCTGCAGTTCAAAAGCTCAGAAACACTAAAACTAATTACAACTATTATATTGATCAAAAGGAATAGACTATCAAGACTATTAAACAAACATCCAAGCATCATCTCACTTTTGTAAAATGCCCTTTTGTTATTTCCATCTCTGCACAGACATTGTGAAAGACAAAGGATGGTCTTCAAAGTGTCCCTTCTTTTACTCTGTTCCCCTTATAATTGTAAGCTCTGATGAATATAAACTGTCCCAAAAAACAGAGGCAGGGTTCAGAGGAAGAGCTTGTTAGAACTGCAATGGGAGAACATGAGGTCAGGCTGCAAGCCATCACTTCTCATTCCTGGGAAAACAGCAGCACTTGGTGCGTCCCCCAAAACATCCCTTCCCTGGAGAAACCTCCAGTGACACTGAGGACGCTCAAGGTTTCAGGAGGGTACACAAAAAAAAATGGAAAAATACCTGGCAGCCACAGCAGAGCTTAAAGTACAGCACAAAAAGGTAGCAGCTCCAGGTAGACTTCTCTTGAAGATGATACTGATCTCAAGTCAAAAAAAAAAATAATCACACAGAGGTTTCAGAGGTTTCCACAGTGTTACCAACAGAGAACCAAACTATTTTGATTAAAATGACACCAAAGTTCTTGAATGCATTGCCTGAGGAATACTTTTCTGCAGAAGCCATAAAGCAGATGGTTATAAATGAGACTTATTCCATGGGCACCACTTAATGACTGCAAATTCCTTTAACTAAAAATCTAATTTTATCAGAGCATAAATCACCTGCTTTGAAGGGAAAAAACTGTTTTGGATTTTCCATTCCTTCTAAAAAGCCTCTTCATGTATCGCTTCAAATAGCATTTCATTAGTGCAATACAACAGTTTTATTTGTCAAGGTTCACTTTTAGCACCTATTTCCTACTTTTTAATGTTAGTCAATTGAGTACAGAATGAAAGATCCTTCTGTTCTGTATCTGAAGTGCCTACCCACTATGTGGAAATCAATGTAGTACAATGGAAAGATTGCCTTTCACCAGACATGTGGCTAAAGAAAAACTGCATCTCCAAAAGACCAAGCACCCCAGAGTCATCAAGTATGATAAATATTTCTACCTGGATAGCGATGAAAATCAGAATCAAAGAGAGTTCAGTACCTGCTGTCACACTGCTTCACTCCCTGCACGCTGCAGCGTGTTGAACCAACACCTGTGGGAACCTGATGTGATTTAATAACTGGTTTGCACAAAACCCTTTTCTGCTCTTACAAAAGGAATGCCAAGGCATAAGAGCTAGTTTATGTTATATCTCCTGATTAATGATGAATCATGGGTCCATGGATGAGCAGAGCACTTGTGATAAATCAGATTTCATTCAGAACAAACACAGAGCATTGGGAACTTCATTGTGCAGAGTTAAAACACAACAAAACAGAGGGGAAACACAACACAAAACAGTGCTTGGTAGCCAGCATGCCACAAACAGGTTTGCCAGTGGTCATTAGCAACGGATACAAGCAGCAAAACCACTTTCAGGTTGTTTTGTACAGAATCACAGAATGGTTTGGGTTGGGAGGAACAATAAAGCTCGTCTTGTTCCAACCCCCCTGCCACAGGCAAGGACACCTTCCACTTGTGCCATTCAACCTGGCCTTAAACACTTCCTGGGATGCATTCAGTATTTAGAGATTTTCACATGGCTGTGCACTTCCCATCCCTGTTAGTTACTGGCCTCTGATGCCATCAGGGAATGATGCTGAGCGTGGATCACTCAAGAGATACCAACTGCCCTCAAGCACAATAATCCATCGGGTAACCTTGCAATGCTTTCAGTCTCTTGCCCTTTAATACTGATTTAGATTTAGTCAAAAGGCACCTCTTTTATAATCAAAACTTAACATAGGGAACTTTGCCAAAAAACCCCAAAACTTGAAAAAATAACCAAAAACACTCCCACAACCAGCAGCAAAAAATCAATAATTAATGCAGCAGATGAAGAGATGCAGAAGAACAGGTAACATCCCAGATCTACAAGTTCCCTGCATTGCTGGCCTTACCAGATCCTTTGTGGGAGACACAGCAGTGCAAGCAGCTAAATCAAACCCAGACCCTGCAGCTGGGCTCATGCTGGGTCTCACAATAAATCAGATGTTACTGCTGCACACTCCAGGTCTCCAGGGACCTGGTCTCAGGATCAGCCTAACTGCTGCACAATTTCTAAATATACAGTCCTAACTCATTCAGCAAATGAATAAAGAAGTGGCTGTTACTATTAATAGATTACCAGGCCATGTGTTTTTTTTCTCCCTTCAGAGCCTTCTCCTCCTTATCTCCAGTGAGGGGTCACACAAAGAAGATGGATTTAGATGAGATACCAGGAAAAAATTCCTCCCTGTGAGGGTGGGCAGGCCCTGGCACAGGGTGCCCAGAGAAGCTGTGGCTGCCCCATCCCTGGCAGTGTTCAAGGCCAGGCTGGAAGGGGCTTGGAGCAACCTGGGATAGTGGAAGGCATCCCTGCCCATGGCAGAAGGGGTGGAATTAGATGAGTTTTGACCCAAACCATTCCATGAAATGCCATCAGCACAGGGCTGGTGTGACACTCTGCATGGGGACTGGAGCATCAGCACAGCTGATGACTAATGCACAGCTTAGTTTGACAATCAGGATTTTCTCTTTACAGCCATGAATACAAAATATTTTTAAAACCCCATGTTAATCAGGCAGAGAACATTCACTTTTTCTTTTTTTTTTTTTAATCAGGCATGAGAAAAAAAATAGATCACATGCTACTGTTTGGAGAAAGCTTGCTGTCAGTACAGACACTAGGAATTTAGATTTGTTCTGTCTGGTATCAACACTGAGAGGAACTCTGATGTCTCACACAGTATCACCTGCTCATCCACATGGTAGCTAATTGAGATAATTGCTGCATCTCTGATTTTAGTCACTACTATTTCTGGACTTCAGATGAGAAACCTGGGTATAGCTCCATAAATTTCCACATTGTGATGGACAAGTTCATGGGATAGCTGTTTTAAGAAATCCCAAATTTGTGGATGCACTCTTGCTAATCTAAAAAACTGAGAATTCCCCTGTTTGGTTGTCAAAAGTACTTCAAGTAGAACTGTCTTCCTTTAAAAACTAATGATACAACCTTTGTTTCAAGGGAGAATATGCCACATTCAGAAAAAAAAAAATTTGCTCAACATTTAGTCTTTTTGGGCTGAGTGGCTTCTGAACAGAGCATCAGAAAGTTTAACCCTCTGCCACATGACAACCAAGTGAAGATTGCCATGATTCCGTCTATTTTTGCACCGTGATTTACTCCGGTCTTACTCTCTTCTTCAGAACCGTTCCAGCATTTCCCCATCTCAGTATGATTTTTCACAGTTGCTCAACTGCGACATGAGAAAAACTTCTGGAAGTTTGATTCCTGCAGTCAGGGTGTGCCACAGCTCAGCACAGAGCCAGGCACCACAAGCCCACATCCCTCTGCTCCCCAGGGACAGCATCCAAGCGCCCAGAATTCAAGGTCACTAACATCCAGTGCACCACAGGCTGCTCCCAAGCAGCAGCAGGGGGGCTGTTCTCTTGACTGGAAGGTGACAGCCCCCAGGACAGGGCAGGGCAGGACCACCACAAGGTATCACACACTGCATCCTACCGGAAGTCTAAAAAAAACAAAGGAAGCAGGACTTTTGTTCTGTAAGGGACTGCAAACAAGTGGGTTTCATCTTCAAATTGTGCTTTAGATGCATCTTGACAATCCCTGACACTCACTATTGTGCCATAACCACTTATCCAAACCAAAATTCTTCTGATTTTCTGCTGTTATTCAAGTGTACAGAACCTGCCTTGTTCCAACTTTCACATCTTCTAGTATTTCAAGCACAAGAGAATGCTGTAAGATACAGCATTTAATAAGCCCTTTGAGTACCCAGAAGAAAGTGGAGGGGGAGGTTGGGAATGCAGAGGAAGCACCTCAACATGCCTAATATAAATATTATCAAAACATTCCACAGCACCCTGAGCTGCAGATGCTCTGGTAACCAGCACTCAGAGCAAAAGCTTCACATCTCCACAGGGATAATATACCTGTTAAGATTTGGGATGCTCCACAAAAAAGCAATTACTGCTTGTTTGAGATACCACGTAAATGCAGGTAACAAGGAGTGAATTATCACTGCATAACAAAGTGATACAAAAATAAACTTAAGTCTTGTCTCCTTGTACTTTCATTAATGCTTGAAACAGGAGCAGGTTGTAGTGTACTATAGATTTAAATTCAAATCTGATTCTTTTCTTCCTTTCTCCAAACTGAAAAGCAGGAAGAACACTCACAATACATGACTACTATTAACAGTTAAAATAAATACCAGGATAGTAGATCTTCAACTGTATATACAATTTATACACTGTGTCTGTTTTGTTCCAAGCTCGTTCTCTGAAATTGTGTCTCTATTTGAATTAGAAGTAAAAAGCTTCTATCAAAAGCCTTTGCAATTTTTTACCTTGCTTCCAAAAACAATCCTTTCCTGGTCTGTCAGATTAGGAAATGTGACTTTGCTGGGGGAAGGAGCCCAAAATCATCCCTATGAGTCCCTTGCTGCCCAGAATAACCAACTGTGGTCTTTAGATACAGCAGTAAGTGATGCAATATTTAAGAATCTGAGTATAACTAGAAATTTCAGCAGTAATTGATACTCTTAGACAAGCACAGTTGAAGCCTGTGAGTGGAGTCCAGAGAAAAGCTTTATTCTGGGCAGGAGGGCACTGAAGGGCTGGTCTGATCCAGCTGTTTGCCATACATTTACACTTGGAGATTTTAAGCAATTCAGGTGCCATAAAATCATAGAACCACAGAATGGTTTGAATTCAAAGGGACCTTAAAGATCATTCCATTCCAGCCCCCTGCAATGGGGCAGGAACACCTTCCACTAGACCAGGCTGCACAGAGCCTCATCCAACCTGGCCGTGGACACTTCCAGGGAGGGGAATCTACACTCTCCTTCAAGTAACAATTAATGTAACAAAAACAGTGGATAGCCAACAGAGCCAGTACCTGCCAAATGCCAGCAAGAAGAGAGATATGGTGCCCTGAAAAATGAGCAGGTGGAGCATCACCTGTGAGCTCTGTGCAGAGCAGCCTCCCCAGGGACACAGCTCTTCTCCCTGCAGGAGCCTGGGGGGCTGGGCACGGGTTCCTGAGACTTGTGAAGCAGGAGCACGGGTGGCAGAAAAAGCACGACACAAAAGCCAAATTAAAGCAGTTGAGTATTTTTAGAAAACCACAGAGCAGTTACAGTTCTGTAGCCCTCAGCAGACCACTGAACACCTGCCAGCCTTTACTGTCACTGCTCAGGAGCTTGGTGACATCCAGCTCCTTAACAGTGCAGCACAAAACTCTCCATGTACCACAACACAGGATTATTCTCCACCTTCACACTATCAAGCTAGGACAATATTATTCAAGCTACCTATCAGCAGTGCCCCAGAAAACATAACACAGAATTTGAATTTCCAAAATGCAGCTCTGTGATGACTTGTGTTAGAGGAGCTCTGCTCCTGGAAGGGCTGATGAAGACCTGCAGCACTGCTCTGCTCATTTCAAGTTCAGAAATGGAGATGCAAAGTCTGCCCCAAGAACCATGGCAAAACCAGCTTGGCTTCAGCACGCACAGGAAATCAGCCTCTCACAGAGAAAGCAGGGAATGGGAGAAGCTGGCTGCCACATTTCAGTATTTAATAAGATGCTTTGCAAAATACCCCAGGAGGCTGAAAACAATCAGCCTGAGCGACTGGTGTGGATTACCTAGGAGAGACTGAGCAGACTAGCACCACTTCCTTTCCATCAGAACCTCATGGCCAAGTTCTCCTGCAAACCCAGACTCCAGGGTTATTTCAGATCCATATTGTTTGTCTCTTTTCTGCTCATACTGGAAACTCCCTTCACTACCACTGGCAGTGACTCAGAAAAGCTACATTTTTCGAGAATTCCTTTCTAGAAGGAAGAGGTGACCCCAGATCACATCACCTGATGTATCATGGACCAGCCAAAGCCCTCCTGAGCCAGCACAGAGCTGCCCATGAATTGTAATCACCTCTAGAACATCCACCTTGAACATGCAATCAGACTTGCTGAAGGCAGAGACAAAACCCGTCCAAAAACAACACCCCAGAGCGGTGAGCTCTACATATGTGATATTTTGGCATATATTCCACTGAATAGGATTAAGTCCCAGGATGGTTCAACCCTGAGAAGCTTCACCCAAGTCCACAAGCAACACCCAGAAGCTTCAAGAGTTTTCCAGCAACCCCTGGAATCAGCCTATGAGAAGTTTCACACAACACAGCAGTAGTCTCCAAAATTATTACAAAACAGGAACATTGCAGCTTTCCATTCAAACATTAATGCTTTTTTTTTTTAAATTAGGTTTTCTACTTTAGCTCTTTCACTGAAACTGGAATTTCATACTACATATACATATTTATTAACTATTCTAATCAGGACTAAAAATATTCCAGAAAACAAACCTCTTCTCAGGAACACCCCATAAACTTGAGGGGTGAAAGGCCCCACATCAAGAAAAAAACACACACCACTTACATTAGAGGGTTGATTTCTGATCAGAAAGCCTTGTAATCTTATTTTCTTTAATAAATTCAAAGCACAGCTGCAATAATTCTGCTACATACCATGAAGAAATTGATTTAGCAATCTGAACATAAATGAAGCAATGATTTTAATTCAGTAAACTTGTTCCTGTGTAGATCAAAACAAGTATTAGTGAAGGCCAGTGACCCATACCCATGTATTTGCTTTGATGAGGTTCACAGGAATTTTCCATCAGACCAGACTTCAAAATTACTTGACCTGTAAATTAACATTTTACTTATTTTTAAAGGGTTTTAGTGACTTCCTAGGAGCATTTCTAGTTGTGATTCAATATTTTTTAAATGCATGTTAATGGATCTATGGATTAATCAAACCATAAAATTTGGAACCTAACAAACTTCTCACGGATAAGGAGCTCCAAATTGAACAAAGCCCTACAATGCTAGAAAAGGATTTCAGGTGACATTATTATAAAGGTATTATGGATAAACTATTTTCTGCAAGAGAAAGTAACTGCTACTTACTCTCAAATGGTGATTATCTCAGTTTCACTGACCTCCCTGAAAGCTATGCTCAGAGCTTTCAGATTCATTTTGGTGCCACACTGTACAAACACTATTTCTTATGGAAACAAGCTTTATGTAAAGGTATTTTTTCAAAAATCTGAATTATAACTTATATTTCTTGAATCTATTTTAACTGCATTCTTTGTACAGTCATAATTTTAATATTCACACTTGTTAAATTCTGTGCAAATCTGAGCAAATACATTTTTAGCTGAGATCCTTCCACCTCAAGCAAGATCAAGTAATCGGTAAAATAACATTATGGTCTTTAGAGAAAGATCAAATGAATTAGTGTCCTTCAAGTAATATAATAGTCCTGTGATTTATGTTAAAGTAAATTGAGTAACAAATTTAATTCCTCAGAGCAACTTTCTTAAAAAAAAATCAAAACTAATGGGCATTAGTGGAGAATGAGATTTTTTTTTTAACTGCAGAAGCATGCAAAATTTTTAACAACTATTAATAAAAAAGCAAAATTGATCAGAGATTCTGCAAGAACAGGTTTAACAAAGTGCCACTGTACTACCTGAGCCTAAAGAGCAGCAAAACAATAGTGGAGGTGTGAAAGGGAGCTGTTTTTCTTCACTTTTACAGAACAGAGGTTGGGTGCCTCAAAGACAAAGTACACCTGAAACAGACCTCAGAACTGTAGAGCATCCAACACCATTGAAATGACTTCTGAGCCCTGCTAAGCAGCAAAAAGCACTTTTTTAATTGGCTTAAACTATAATGCAGATAACTGGGTATTTGTAGATGGAATGCGACTGGGAGAAATGGGATCCTCCAACTACAACCAAATCCCGAGGCTTAAACAGATCCAATTGCAACATGAATCCATCAAGGGCTTATCATTACCCTGGCACTGACTGATGGGTCTGCCAGCACATAAATGTTCAAGGCAATGGCAGCCAAAAAACACCCAAGTGTCCTTTCCCTGTCCTCCTGCACCATCTCCCCCTTTCCAACATTTGAGGAACTATTCAGTGAACATACAGAACTAATTAAATAACTAAAATTGTTTCAGCACTCATTCATCAGTTACACCTCAACAAAGTGAAAGTTCTAGATTTTTGTGGCTTTATTCACCTGTCTCAACCTCAGACTTGTGAAAATCTGAGTCTACCTCTGTTCCAGAAGCAGTGCTGAGCTCTGGTTCAGAAATCCAGCGTCCCGCTGGGACAGCCTGCTCCGACACTGCTGGGCCAGGGACTGCTCCATCCACAGCCCTGTGACAGCAGCCAACACTGTCACCTGCAGCACTGGAAACAGGCTCAGCTGCTTCTCCCCTCCCAGAGCCCAGGACGGAGCGCTGAGGAGGCACAGCTGTCCTGCCCCAGCCCCAGTGCCCCATCCAGATGGGCTCTGGGGTGGAAGGAGCTCACCGCTCGCTGCAGCCACTGTTCCCTGCTCCCTTTTCTATTCCTCTGTGCTTCAGAAAGGTGTCACATCAGTAAGGCTGGAGGGAAACACTTTGGCAGTAGTTTTGCTGATTCTCTCAGAACCACCTATGGCTCAGCTTTCCTTCAAAAGAGCTTTTTTTAGGTTTCACCTAAATGTCCACTGACCCAAGGGAGGAGCCGGGACAGTTTGTTTGTTAAATTTAGCTTCACTGCTGTCAGCAGCCCCAGGACACAGCACACTGTAAAGTCTTTGAGGCAAAGACAGCATCTCCACATCAGTCAGATGCACAATTTCACTTCCAGATGATGGCAATATACGCAATAAGTGTAAGAGTTTCTGTTTCACTGTTTCTCACTGACCTCATCGGGAGGTGTTTAATACAAACATACATGGATAAGCCCCCACTTGTTTCCTGTTTACAGTATGGAGAGCCTGAACACAGGCCAAGAACAGAAACCCAAGGGCTGTAGGTGCAGCAGCAGCTGGTGTACAGTACCTCTTGATGCAACCTCCCCACATCCGAATACAGGCTCCTGCTCCGGTCCACATCCATCCATCCCCCTGTGACCAGCGGGAAAACCCCCAGCAATACAAGAGAGCACCAAAAGATCCTCGATGTCATCATTTCAAGTCTGTTAAAAAAAAAAAAGAACAGTTATAGAACATTCATTTTACAACAAACCCAGCTCAGGTTCGGTAACACAGAGGCTGACAGTGTCCATCACACTCAGTGCCTATGGAGCTCTACAGTTTCCAGTGTATTGGCTATGAATTCCCATATTGTAGTAATTTTACCCCAAAACTATCTTCCTCAGGACATGCTGTTCCCAGCCTGTTGCCACACAGCACCTGCAGAACCAGAGTCCTGGGATTTCTGTAACTACTGTGGTCAAAAGCAAACCACATCAAAACATGGTCTTGTGGTACTGCAGAAACCAAAGGGTGAATTTTATCCCTACTCCAGAGCCCCCAGCAGCACAGGCTCACTCACAGTCAGGGACTCACATCTGTACCCTCAGCAGATTTTCAGGAAAACGGCAGACACACACCTTTGCTTCTCTGACCACTGAAGGCTCCCAGCAACGTGACAGAAAATATCATTATTCCCCTCTGACTCGGAGGGGGACATTGCCTCGAGCAGATACAGCCACTGCCAACCCCCCTGGCTACGATCAGGCCTGTAGGGTGAGCCAGGGCTGACAGCTGACACCAGTCCACAGGGACAGTCGTTCGTCCTCCTGATGGGGACACCTGCCCAGATGGTCACCAAACACACCCAAACGTGAAAGACACAAAACAAATCCTGTGCTGAAGAGGGCTGAAATGTTTCTCCAGCCATGATGGACATGAGTCCTACCTGGGGCTGTGATTTCTGCGCTCATATTCCTCTGTCCCAAGCAGAGACATTTCCAATCCCTCCTACACTCACTCCACTCAAGAGCAGCACCATTTCCCTGGCAAAAGCCTACCACAGCCCCACATCATCTGAGAGGAACTGGAGGGATTTCCACTACATCTGCATGGTCTTTGAGCAGTATTTTTTGGCTTTTTAATGTGTAGCTTTTTAATGAATTTGGAAAGAACACCAATGCAGTTACTCAAAGTGGTGTCAGATGGAACTCCTGTCTTTCACACATCACAACCCTGCACTGGTGCCCTGGAAGCTAAACCAGGAGCTGTGCTTCCTCTGGATTTACAATAACACAAGATCGTGTCATTACCTTCCACAATTAAAATGCCAAAGGATATTCAGGCCTGGGAAAATTTCTGAGATGGTTGAAGAAGGCTAAAACAGACCCGTGAATGAAGCATAATGAAGCGATGGCATTTCTGTAGGAAGAGGGACAGGCTGCTGCCTGGCTTGAGCCATACACATCAACAAGGAGGGTTACCTGCTAATGGCAAAATTCAGCCAAGCTGAATTAACTCACCATGACATACCTTGTCTTGACAAGGCTCATTTTACAGTGTTTTCATGCCATGTATTTGCTACAATGTATATCCAAGCCTTGGTGCATCACTCCTAATTTTGGAGCCACGGCCATTTACACCAGCAGTGACAGTCTCAGGTATTTTCTTTGCCCAAAGACACCCTGTCACCAGATTGAGCATAGCACACAGCACCCAGAGAGCTCAAGCAATGCCTTTTCTTGGCACTAATGTAAACACACTGAATGGAGAGCATTCAGGATGAAATCAAAATTTATTAGGCTTTCTAAATTCCAATTATGAATCTCAGATGTAATGTTACTAGGGCTACAAATAAACATTTAATAAACCAAAGCCACTATATCAATAAGAGACAATTACGTTGTTATTTTATGAATTGCTCTTGCACAGCAACATTATTTCTCACAGGGTTTTGATTCTTTTTCTTTAATAGAGGTATTTTTTGTGCTCAGTTGATGCCATCACAGCAAATAACACTGCAGTTCTAGAGACCTCTGAATCATATCCTGCTTGAAATTACAATCCTGGAGCAAAACAAGGAAATCACGTTTAGTGTATATTTAGTAAACAATTGACAGAAAGCATGAAGGTAGTTGGATTAGGATCTGTAACACTGATGAAACTGAAAGGGCAGACTCCACCTGATAGAAACTCTGGGTGCTTTATAAACAGAATTTCTAGAACATCTTTAGTCTGTTTAGAAATCACTTACTTTATTTTGTGCTGACAGCACACTAATTGCTCTCAGTCACAGTAAGAGGAGGATACATTAATACACATTATATATCTTAATAGCCTCAACCAAGCAAAAAAATATGTACCATAAGTATCAACTGAGAGCTTACTCTGGAGTCAAAAGCATTTTCATGTCCCTTGGCATCCTAAACCACAGCTCAGCACCGCGGCTAAAGGGAAAGCTCCCTGCAGAACTCGGTCTGCAGCTACACCATACAATACAACTACCAGACTGCAGGTTGTAAGTTCCCTGAAGTCAACAGAAAAACTCAAATTGATCAAATAGATCCAGACCACCACTGTAAGCTCAGACAAGTTTTACTATCCATTTCTTTTCCTCACTCAAGGGAGGGACAGATTCGGTGGATTTGAACTTGTACGGACATCGCTGTCCAGAGAAATCAAAGCTTGCGCATGGCAATGTCTGCATAAAACAAGGAGTTCTTCTCAACAGAAAGAATAAATACTGGCCCTTGTGATAAAGAATATACTAGGCAAAACCAAAAAGTTTACCTGAAGGTTCTGGTTTCCTCCTCTGAGTTAGAGCAGCCTTCCAGCTTTCCTTGCAGCTGGCACTACTCTAGCAAGAATCACTCCACAAGTACAGCAGCCCAGGCTATGCACCGTTATCTGAGGCAGCTCAAACACGGTGGCAACAGAAAAACACCCATCCAAAGCCATCAACAGAGGTGGTTTGTGCTCGAATTCAAAGCAAATGGGTGCAGTGTCTCCAGTTGAAGGACAGCAAGCAGATGCAAGCCAAAGACAAGCACAGGTTTTAGGGTACAGGTTTGGGAGCTAGACAAGCAAAAAGGGTCACCTTGAAAAACAACAGGGACTAAGCATCTTGGCCATTTGAGTGGAGAACAGCACAAACTGTTTAAAGCATTTCTGTGACATGCAACAACCAGATCTTGCAGTGATCCCACAACTTTTTCCTCCACAACACAAATGCTTTAAGAATTCAATTATGGTGACTGCAATGAGATTAAAGAATTTGCCAAAAGCATTTATTGGTTTTGTTTCAGGGCTACTTAAATTGCAGCTTATTTGAGAAATTACTGGTTTGTAATAGCTTTCAATAATTTCCAACAAGCTTCACATCAGAAAGCGGCTGAACTTAATTACCTGAAGTTCTGACTGTTGCTGTAGCAAAAAGAAAGCATTTGGACACAACTATTACCTCTATTGAAACTGACACTATTAAAACCAGATAAGAATCTGGTCCTTAGTTCCTGCCATCAACCTTCCCAATTGCTCCACAGCATTTCTCTTGCTGGCAAAATAATTTTTACACCCACAGTTTCTTGTTAAGTGCTACAAAAGTAAGCTACAAAACTAAGTAGAAAAGCCAACTGTTTTAGTAAGACATAATGAAACTGAGTAATTATTTCAGTCAGCTGTCTGCAGTTAAATACTTAAAGTTTGGGTGCATTAAGAACTCACTGGAATCAGCTTCGATGTTTAAGTACAAACTGGACTTTTCACTTGAGCAAAAGCTTCTTAAAAATCTTTAATTTGAGTAAATGTTATTTATTAAATTTGATTATATTTCATTTCACTGACATTCTCCACGACACTTCAATGCGCCAGAATAAATCTGGGGAGCATCAATCCAACA
This sequence comes from Nicator chloris, assembly GCA_013400495.1. Lineage (NCBI taxonomy): Eukaryota > Metazoa > Chordata > Aves > Passeriformes > Pycnonotidae > Nicator > Nicator chloris. The sequence continues at coordinate 666,747 of WAAE01015860.1, read as the reverse complement.
GGGATGCAGGACTATCAAGAAACTCCTGAACCTCGCAGAGATTTCGCCTCAGTTTTCAAAGCTGCCCCCACGACACGTTCCAAAACAGCTTTGCTCCGAGGTGACACACGGAGAAGTCCCATGCCATCCCTTCCGTGACCGTCCGCTGACCAGCGAGCGGCCAGCACCGCCGGGAAGCCGAGTATTCCCGGCGTTTCTGGGGGCTGGGGAAGGCAGCGCAGGACGGCAGCGGCGAGCCCGGGCCGGCTCCCGGCGAGCCCAGGACGGCAGCGGCGAGCCCGGCCGGCTCCCG